>CM055095.1:68736979-68905038 GCA_029204225.1 Diphasiastrum complanatum | reverse complement strand
CTGCTTTATTGAAATGGAGAAATAAAACATGTAGGAACTCGAGTTGGTCCCTTTTCATAGTAGAGAGGAGGACCCTAGCCTCAGAATCCTATTGGTCCATTTCTGCCTCCCTAATTATTCAAATTTAAAAAAGAGTGGGAACCATCCAAACTGGAGGGAAACCCAACTTTATTCACTAACTTGACATTTAGGCCATGCGACATTAAAAGTCCCGGAAAAAGGCCTAAAGTCCTTGTATTGACTTGTAACTAATCAAATAACTATGTGATCATCGGGTTGGACTTACACATGCAGGGTGCCAAATCCCTCTCACTTATTAACTAGGGTTAGGGTTGCCTTGGGATCTGCAAACCCTCCAACAAAGGTGATGGTATGAAAAAAAAAAAATTCAATCTTTAAATGATAGTGGATCAAAAGGGATCAAGGAATTGCATCATGCATCTCCTAATCATCCAAAAGAAAGTATATGCCCAAGAGTATGGTATTGACAATGATGAGACCTTTGCACATGAGGCACATATGGTAAGCATTCGACTACTCATTTCTCTTGCTAAACTTTTTGATTGGAATGTTTTACATGGAGCAACCCAAGGGCTACACATCTCAAGACAAGCCTAATATGGTGTGCTTACTTCAACGGACTTTTATGGGCTTAAGCAAGCACCAAGGAGCTGGTATGTTAAGCTTAATTCTTTTCTACTCTCTCAAAACTTCATAATGAGTGAGTATGATCATTCACTCTACTTTGGAATGAATGATAGTGATGTTACTATCCTCTTAATCTATGTAGATGACATTATTTTGAGTGGTTGTAATAAGCAAGATATAGATGATCTCAAGATAGCTCTCAAAAATGAGTTTGAGGTTCAAGATATTGGTTACTTGCAATATATCCTTAGAATAGGAGTGGAACTTCCATAACCACTTTCATTTGTCAAGAGAAGCATGCTAATTCTATTCTTAAAAGATTTCATATGGATACTTACAGACTTGTTTCTGACACCTATGGAATCTAATGTAAAGCTAACTATAAGACATAATGAAAGATCCTTCAAGGACATTAATCTCTATATAAGGCTAATAGGATCTCTTATATATCTAACCATCACAAGACTCAATCTAGGCTATTGTGTTAGATTAAGCCAATTTATGACAAGATCCTAGTGAGGCTCATTGGAAGCTAGGAAAAAGTATATTGAGATACATCTCGGGATCTAGATATTTTGGCATGATGTATGGAGGATCTACACCTTAACTTTATGGATTTTCAAATTTAAACTTTGTTGATGATCATATAATACAAAGTCCATAAGTGCATATGCTCTAGTGCAGTTTTGTAGCTCACAACTCATACTTTTGATGTGTTTTCTACATGTTTAAGGTGAATTATTTTCATCATTTACTAGAATAAAATGACAAACAATTATAGTAGTAGGACTTTGAAAGAAATCAACTCACTATATTCATAAAGATTGGATGCAACCCACCACTAATTATGTTACACTATTTCTATGGAGGCAGGCCTGGGGAGTCAATAAGTTTGTTTCATGTCTTGCATTGACTTATTATGTCCACATGTATGCGTACACTTCTTATAGATGTTGCTACAAAAAGATAGTTTATTGAGAGATTGAATCAAAGTCTAATTTTCTATGTAGTCTTACATTTTTGCAAAATGTGAGAATACAAACAAAATTAGTTACTTTCGTTTAGATCATGTTGTATGTTTTTACTTTACTTGGAAGCAATAAAATTAGACTTATTTCAAAGAAAATATTCTCTAGAAGTATAGCTTTCTCATTTGATATACATTTTATTTGTTTAAATATTTCTCTCCATAATATGACATCGTCTATGCTGTGTCATTTTCATAGTCCTTGAAGTATTGTGGTACATCGTGCATAGGCTTGGCTTCTTCAACGATGTCTTGCCATATTTTTTGTGCATTCGGTGGGAGGTCATTATCTTCGTCTTGATTCCTCGTTTGTCACTCTTGGCCTTCCACTCATCAGTTTTAGCCTTGTAGAGAGGCTTACATTCTCGGGACGTCTTGGTGGTTGGCTTATCATTGTTAATTCTTGTCCTTTTCAAGGCTTTGTCAGGAGTCTTGATATCTTTGATGCCTTCGGACTCAACTCTGCAATGGGG
This sequence comes from Diphasiastrum complanatum, assembly GCA_029204225.1. Lineage (NCBI taxonomy): Eukaryota > Viridiplantae > Streptophyta > Lycopodiopsida > Lycopodiales > Lycopodiaceae > Diphasiastrum > Diphasiastrum complanatum. The sequence goes on along the minus strand of CM055095.1, from coordinate 68,902,890 downwards.
ACATGAGCTTTTCTTTTTTAAGAGCCTCCAAATAGGGGATCCAGAGTGATAGGCTCCTTTTCCTTTGGCATGCCTCAGTGAATTCGAACGATGACTGGTGGTTGGGTCTTTCACCATCTTGATACTGTTGTCCCACAGTGAAACTTCTAGCTTGTATAGAGCTTCATCCTTGACTAGGTCCCAGTCCATGCATTCTCGTAAGAGATCGTTCATGGTTATCGGGACACTAGTCATATATCCTTCAGATACCGTGTCCATTCGGCTGCTACAACATTGCCTTGAGGGGTTCAGTTGTTTCTATGAGATTTTTGTTCATTGGAGCCTTTTGTGGATATGTTCCCTTGTGATTTTGGGACAGGCTTGAAATGATGTGGATCAACATATCTGAAAAAATATTCATCCTCATATTCACAACCTTCCTCCAAGCTAGACACCTGAAGAGCTTCTATTTCCTTTTCATTGCAAATTTTATAGTAGTGGTTCATGGGATATAGTCTCTAGGCTCATCATAAAGTGTGACAGTGCGGAATCTTGATGCTCTTCACTGGACTTTTTCGTTTGCTCTACTCGTCTGTTCAACGGAATATCATCTTCATCAAAGGAAGCGTCTATGGCTGACCTTTGCTTGGCGATTATTCATTAGATGTGACATCAAACTGCAAACAATCCATCATAGTCAAGGCTTCGGTCCAGTTTACTACATCGGTTTGCAAATCGTCATGTATGACAATTCTCCTCCAATGACATCCATCATCTGATTCCTCATCAAAATGGTTTGTTGTGGTAGAGTTGGCAACCATGGCTCTTTGGTCGGTTGGTTTTGGCCAGATATTGGAATCGATCTTTACTACAAAATTGTGATTCTACAAGATGATATGATTCTGTCCCCAATCGTGAAGAAGCGCTTGTGACGTTCTGAGACATTGTCTTCCCAATAGGACACTATAGAATTGGGGGGATTCAAGCAAGTCCAAGACTGCAAAATCCAGCATGAATCAGATTCCTACTACCTTGATATGTACCTCCTTGGTGATGCCTAATTATTTTACACTTGGTTGTCGTAAAAAGAGCACTCACCATATGAGTGAGTCTCCATGCATGGAATAGCTTGGAGGAGATGATGTTCACTTCAGATCTTCTATCAACTATGGCTGATTCTCGTGGAAACCCACAATGCATGATTGTGATCATGATGTATTTCGTATCTTTTTCTCATCCTACTTCTACTTGGTGGGCTGGTTGTGATCCTTCAACTCTTTCATTCGCTGACACCAGATTGGTAGGGTGCATGTTTGATCTATCACTGCTTGGTCCATCTATGTATGTTTTCAATCCTTCCTAGAGGGTCGGATGCATTTTGAGCAAGGTGCCCGATGATAATCAGACATCTCCTCTCAATAGATTGACTAAGACATTCGTATGGTCCTTTTCCACCTCCTTGTTATATAAAGAGATCTCCAAACTAGAATGCTCATGTGCATTCTATTAGGTCTCATGAATGAACTACAGTAACCTTGGATTCACTAGGAAAACGGGGGGAAGCATTCGGTCGTCGATCGTTTTCACCCTTGGGTTGGACCTTGTCATGCTCTTGGGCTGTCTCTCTGGCTTGGGCTTCTCTTATCAATTTCTTCATTCATCTAAAGTTCCCTTGTTCAACAGTGGGATTGTGGTATTCACCACCATATAAAGATTTCGATGAGCCACTAACAGGTCTTATAGTAACGGATTTGGTTGGTCCTTTCTCTAGTCTTTTCTGCACTTTGGTCTGGATGTATTCATGCATCGTAGATGCCTTGGGTTCTCCTACCACACTCATTACGTGCAGCGGGGCAGAAACCTTTGAGTTATCAGAGTCTGAGCTAGTGCTTTCACTATCGTCGACTCTCTTGATGACATCTGTGCAAAGTCGCTTAAAAAGAGATGTACTTGTCTCTTCTCTTCATTTGTTGTCTGATTCCCTTGGGTTGATTCCCTTGGGTAGTCCTCCTATGTTACTAGCCTGCATCAAACTACTACTTATAAGTGATCACTATACATGTTTCTTGATGCTATACATTTTCCAGTTACGAACTACCTAATACTAGCCAACATCGAACTATTTGGTAATTGCTAATGCTGATGAGTACGTAGCCGGCAGGTTTTGGCCTCTGCGAATGTTCTACTGCCACAGCCACAGCAAAAGAGAAATTTGAACTTTGAGGCTTTTGTGGATGCCATGCGGTACGCATCTTTATGTTGAGCAGCTTGTACAGCCTGCTCCACCAGCGTATGCAGTACGCATCTTTATGTTAAGCTTTATATTCACAATAAAACTAGCTATTTTGCATGAGAAACTACCCTTTGTGATCTAATTACCAGCAAAGCATAAGGCTCGATTCTCATGTAAATCACCACTCTACCATTGATTAATTTGATTCTGTGTTAGGCCAACAGTGGTTCCCACAAATGCGATCAGCAGAGCCAAGATCATCACTGCCTTTTCGTATATTGTAACTTTACCTGGTAGTGTGATTCCCTGTACTCGACTCCTCGTAAAGAAAATGCTCAATCAGCAGATGGAAGAACCAGATTTGAGCGGGCCTAAGTATAATCTACTCAGGTTTGCATGCTGAAAAGATCATAGCTTAAGTTACGCTTGAATCTTCTTCTAGATCTACTGGAACAAACGTTTGGTCCAGACTCTCAGTGTTGTTCTCACGCACTACCAGTCAAGTATGGCGCCATCTCAAGCAAAAACGATTTTGTCTAGCGTGCTTTTGGCTTTGCAGTTCTGTCTTGGTTTCTGGCAGATATGTAAGTTCACACCCGTCGGGGCGCTCATACAAAGCTTTGTTGCGAGCTGGTTGCTGTTGCCCTTCGGCCTGTCCCGAGCGTACGCTCAACTGAAAGGGTTCGAGGGTCGGATATACAAGACGGTGCGTTGCCATGTGACCTGTACCGGCGAATGGAGACAGGCAGAAGAATCCGCAGCTGGTAAGGGCAGAACACAGATAAAGTCGTCCTACTTGAAGGTTGATTTTGTTCTGGAGAGAAGGGGAGAAAATATGTTGTTCCTCAATGGGGTCATGTCATATTACATAACAGAGAAAATATGGCACTCTCTTCTGGAAATGGAGAGAGTAGCTCCCACTACCGCATTTCTAAAAGGTTATAAAGAGTTTTGGCAGCAAGTGGCAACTGGAGGTGTCATGACCTTAACAGAAGTGCTTGACAGTTTAATATTAGAGAACCAGATCATCAGGGGTTTAGACAATGACCTGCTTCTGCCAGTGAACCTGTCAGTCTCCGAGGAGAAACTACTGAAGTTTTTGAATTTGCTGGGTTTGTTCCTGCAAACAAAACAAGTGCATTGGTTGTATCCGACCATGTTGAGTCTAACGTCAGCAATTTTGGAGTTCAGCACAACGCTGAGGGTTGTGCTTTACAACAACATCAATCTGCTTTTCTGCGTTGCCATGCACCTCGTATGTGACAAACTGTCTCGTCCAACAAGGAGACAGATTTACTCTTTTGGATGCTGGGTGGAGAACTTGAAGCCTTGCAATGACATAGCTCTCAAGGTTGTGAGAGGTAGTATATGTGTGATCATAGGTGGAGGTGCAAAGACCCACAAGGAAGGGGCGGTGGCCTGTGCTGATGATATGAGCCCCTTAGTGCAAGAAGAAAATGGAAAAACCTCATGCTGCTTTGGAAGTAACCCAATAGTTGAAGCATGGTTCAATCCTAAGGAAGGAAAATGCCATTTGCGTGCTAGGACCGTTGCACTAGCTGATGTAGAGTGTAGTGAGGCTGAATTTTTGAGGATAAAGACATTCCTTTCTCAAGTAGCAAAACATCGTTCAGGTTCCTTAAAAACATGTGATCGCAATAATAAGGTACATGTTCGTGGGTTTAGGAAATCTGTTATGTGCTATTCAAATAGTGGGTTTCCTCCTGTATATGAGTTGCACATAGAGGATGCAGTTGTCAATGGTGTGGAGTGTTAAGTCATTGAAAAAGTACTCTTGTCACCATGCATCTAATTCAAATGTTTGGTTTACCTTGATGTTGTATATCACCTTGAAGTTTGTGAGAATATTGAAAAAGTGATAAAGTTATTCAAAAAGCCGATAACGATTTTAATTGTGAGTAGATCTGACTTTCATTATAAATATGATGTATTATGGAAGGAGCCGGGCAGAGGCCATTCTGCCCTCATGGTTTTCAAGAATTTTTTTAGGCGAGGCCCGTACCGGGCAGAATGGCCTCTGCCCGGCCCCTTCCATTGCGTAATGGATTTTTGGACCCCTTTTTAATTCAATCCTTAATTGCCACGTGGCAGGTGCAAGCAGAATCAGCACTAAAAAAATTTGAGACCAATCCAATGCTGCCACGTGGTAGATGGCAGGCATAATCTGCACTAATTTTTTTTTTTTTAAAAAACAGGTGACTATTCTGCTTTTTAATCTGTTCAGAAATGGGCAGAATAGTCACCAAAAATCCATTACGTAACCATATCATCTACATACCCATTTATGATATTAGCAAAATAATGGCTAATAGTTTCAAAGGAACCGATGATTTGCTTCTCTTTTATGAAGGTTAGAAGACTATTTTCCTAGATTTATGATATTACGCTCTATAAAGTTTGACATTTAGAAGATTATCCTTGTAAGTATGGATTATTGTTTTGTAAAAAGCTTGTGTGCATGAAGTGGCAAAGACAATTGGAAAATTTAGAATAAGTAATTGGTAGCAAGTATTTAAAAAAATGGTGTGGTTATGTTAAATGTTTCTAATACGAAGCTTCATCTATGCATGAAAGATGCTTCGATAAGTTGGTATGCAACAAAGCATTCGGCAGTTTCCAAGAAGCACATCTCTAGAGTACATAGTTTGAGAGTTCGTTATACAAAATTTGTTTAGAAGGTCAAAATACATAGAATAAAATTGCTTAGCTTTTTTTTTTTTTTTGCAAAACTTTAAGATACTCACAAATGAACAAGTACAAAGAGTGCAAGCAACCCATGGGTGAAACTGTGAAAGAACCCGTAAGGGTTTACTATACAACAATAGAGAAAAGGACAATTCGCACCCTACCAACACAGCTAAATGGCAAAACAAGTACATAGCAAGCCAGAAGTAGCACACTGATGTGATCGGGGGAAGTAAACCTATTGATTCCATATCAATCATATTTGCCAAAGAACCGTGAGCCTGCAAAAATGCCAAAACATAAGTGAGGAGTGCTTTTGAATATGTGAGAATGTTGCTAACTGCCAAAGGGGAATTGCCAACGACGAAGAAGATGTGCCACCTCCAACCATTAGAGAAACTTAGAGCCCAAAGAGGGCCTTTGAAAAAGATGCTTTATTTTTTATTTTTCTTATTTCGTTGCCATGTGGACCAATTGAAACCTTGAAATCGGGGTTCTACGTAACGTAGAATTTTCCAAATATAAATAAAATAAAAACTATTAAAATATATTGCTATTTCGTCGGGCAACATGTGGAAATGCTACTGGTTGATGAGGCCTGCCCTTCCAGCTCATCACTACCCGAAGAGACCCAAAAATATTGAAAATGAATATGACAGATGGTTGAGATGAGAAAATCGATGTACCATTAATGTATATGCATTGTCAAATCATGGTTAACATGGTTAACCAGAGTTAATTTGTGGCGCCAAACAGATCAGTGTTTCAAATTTATGCCAACACATTTTTTCAGATTCATGGCTTTTTGTCTACGCAAATTTTCAGATTCATAGTTCAGTGTTTTAGATTTTTGCATGCACATTACGAATGGTGCCATCAAGGAAGTCGTGCTCCTCAATCGACTCTGTGCTTCTATTCAACGAGAAAGATGATAATGGATTATGGGTGCCAAGAAAATATTCAAAAAACTCTTGGGTTTTGATGCATCCATCATCAAGAGGAGCATTTCGAAAAAGCAAAAGATCAAAACTATCATTTCGATCTTATTGGAAGGCCAGAATTTTGGATTTCAGAACATCATCAAGAGGAAAATCTATTTTTGAAATTCTAGTCCAATATGTACATATGCATTCAGAGATAAATGTGCAAGGATTCAACCGTCAAGATCACAAAAAAAACAATTGTGAGTATTGATATTTTTGATAGTTAGATTTTTGTCATTCATTAATATCTAATAGTAAACTTGCCAATCTGATCATTTTTCTCTTGTAGATTTATATCCATCCAACATAAATGAATGGGAGCCCAATGGATCTTTAGCAGATGTGCTAGATGTTATTCACACTGATATTGGACAACTGCAATATCGAGGTAGAACTGCAAAAAATCTAGTTGATAGTGAGATTTTTTTTTACGAATCAATGTACATTCTTGATACAAAAGAAAATTTTGGACAAATAGTCCAAATTCCATTACCTAGTTTTGAAAGTGATGAATGGATTGCACCAGATGCTACAGTTTCAGAATCATTTCGTTGCAAGATATATAATGATGTAAAAAATTCATTAAAAATGAGCACAAAATAAAAAACAGTCAGATTGAGTTGGTTTATTTCCTTGAATATATTTGTGGATTTCTTTTCAAGTGTCAATGTACACAAAACCTTAACGATGTTTGTATGCAAAAATTTATCAAATAGTTTATTATCTGAACTTATGGATGAAGGTTGGGACAAAAAGATCAGATGGAGAAATAGAATGCAGAATTAAAATGTCTTTCATGTGCTTCCATTATCAAATTGAAAAACAAATGTTGAGCTTATGCTTCCATTATCAAAGATGAAAAAAAAATAAAGGTAAATGGGTGCCACTTGATCAAGACTTGGAAGCCAGTGGACATTCAAAATGAAAAAACATTAAAACTATATACAATGATGCCGTTTCGACGTGTGTTGAGGTGGAAGAAAATTGGAGTCTAAATTACATCAGGTGGGAACTATTGCTCCTACAAGATGATGTACTTTCAGACTTCAGATTCATTTTCAATGGTAAACTCGTAAGTAACTGTAAACACTTGATCCTTTATGAATAGTTTCAATCAAAACTTTCTAATACAATCTTTGTACTAATTGTAACTCACTTTGTATTAGTTTTATGTAGGTACGTAAAGGACATGAGCTCGAGATCAAATGCAGAGATATTGGCGAAACAATCCAACTTATGGAAGATCACTAAGATTCACTATCAGCAAATACATGCCAATCATCATGTCTTTTTATCAATATAGAAAATTGCATTCCAGTATTACACTATGGACACAACCTGATTGTTAGAATCTATATTGATATCAATAAAAAAAAATTCATAAACGGGTTGTTTACATGTATCTTTTTTTTTTTTTTTTGATGTATCTCTATTTACAAATAGATCTCTATTTAGTCAATTTTTCTATACTTTCTTTATTAGTATTAGGAACTGATAAGGGAATAGCTCCTTCTATAATCTTGTCTCTATTTCGGGAAGAGCCTCTATGCCTTTTAAGACAAGAGGACTCTCTACTATAATATCGTCTTACTCTGTATTAGGAAGGACTTCTATTCCTTTTTTATCATATATAATAAGATCTACATCCTGAACAATCTGAAAGGCTATTAAGGCAGGAGTAGCTTGTTTTTTAGGGCCCTCGATCTTAGGTGCAACGCTTACACCGTTCTGAGCATAGGTTTTGATCAACTCTTGTCGAAATCTATATACATCGTCAGGAGTATACGACTCAAGAGTGAAATGTCATCACAAAACACGAGAATCAGCAAATTACAAACAATGATAGTAAAGAAATATGAATTAGAATGAAAGGATCTACAAATGAATAGAATATTACCTTTTCAATATCTACATCCACTTGTAAAGTATACCACTCAAAAAATAACTTCATATTGTACAGGACGAACCATGCACAACTAAAAGAGTTCTTTTGCTATACACACTACATATATTGAACGAAAATTAGTAATATTATGATAGAAAATTTATTTATGCTATGATGATAGATTTGAACTAAAAAAGAATACATGTATATCAAAGATAAATTGAATATACCTTGAGAGATCTATGGTTATCTCTCCAATTGAGGTTGCCGTTGTCGGTATTTTCTGAACGACATTATAAAGTAGAGAATCAAATTCTCTATGTGTATTTGCAGCTGAGTTTAATTTTATACATAGAAATTTGATACTCCCTCCTTATTTATCTTTACTAATATAATGTTCAAGCTCCAATGCCGACTGCAACAACCAAAATACAAATATCGATAAATCCAAACTTATTAAAGCAATCCGTACTTATTAAAGCAATGCCACATGCAACAATCCATATTAAAACAACAAAAACAAAAGAGCAATCCTTACTTATTTTCATATGGAATCAAATAAAATTTTGCCACAGGACTGCATTCGATATAATATACAGCCTTCTCAAAATCGGCTTCTTTTGCCTTTATTGCCTCCATGAAAAATGGACTAAGAACAAAAACTATACCATGAGAATCGAAACTAATACTATTCTGCAAAAAAAATCCTTCGGCTTCTACTATTATATTTTGAAAGTTCTGATGTTTTATCTTTCAGCTCGACACAAAATTTGGGACCTAATCTAAAGCTTTTACATAAATTTGGAAAAAAAAAATCAAAAAAATTGCTGAGAAGATCAATTTTATTACCTAGGAAGGCCTCGTACTGGTTATAATGTTCAGAATCAAAATAAACTTGGGCAGGATCATATGGAATTCTAACAAAAAGATTATGTACAGGAGAAAAAAGAAGAGTAGATACAATATTTACAGAATTTTTTGTTATTTTGTTGAGCTCCTCTTGGGTAATCAACACTTTTGGTGAAGAAACATGCTAAGGAGCTAAACGAATAACAGGAGAAGGAAGGGGTGACGATTCTCGATCTGAATCAGATTCTCCAGCATCTGACTCAGAGCTCAAGGCGATCCGGGGTCTCTTGGCCAGGATAACTCTAGAGCTTTCTTGGGAATAGGTTGCTTCCTTTTCCAGCTAGAGGTAGTCGGCAAGTTGGTTCTATCCAGAGCAGGTCTCTGGAGGTGCTGGCGTTATCAACATGCAGACCAGAAAAACGGTCCCGAAGTCTTCTGAGAATGATGAAATCTTTTGGCATGATGGTGACATGCTTACCATGTACTACCAAAAGATAGGTATCCTCAAGAAATTGGGACAAAAAATCCTCTGCAGCACCTTGTAAGGCTTGCATGGCTGTCATGACAGAACAAAAATTTAGCCCAAGTGACAGAGTGACATTTATGATAGATCGACTGAAAGGAGCTATAGGGATCAATAGTTCAGTTCTGGAGTTTTCTAATCTCCCTCATCCAGACCTGCTTCTTGCCACGTCTACGGCCAGTACCAGGAAAAACACGGGCATGGGATGGCTGTACAGTGGTTATGGCACGGGCAGTGGATTTGGTCCTGGCCATCATTCTCAAAAAAAAAAATCAAAAAAATAAACTTTGAACAAAAGCGCATGGAATGAAAACAAAAAAAGATTGCGATCAGAGAGCGTTTGAGATCGATACCAGAATTGAATATCGGTTTTGAGCGCAAGATATACACAAATTATTTTCATAAAAGAAACCGATATTCAGTTCTGGTATCGATACCGATACCGTTGTTATTCTTGGTGTGGAGACATTTTCTGAGATATATCTCAGATTTAAGTCTCTGTTCAATACTCCGTTATTCAGATCTCAGAATAAAAGGATATGATTCATTATCAAGATTTGGTGGCACTCGACAAGCATAGCTATAAAACTAAGCTTGACAGAATATTCACCAAGTTACATAATGATTTCAAGTCTGTAGACGAGTGTCCAATTCACAATAAAAAATGTAGATTTGTTGATTTTCGGTCTGCATTTGTTTTTTCTTTTGTTAAATATTTCTGACGATTCGGAAGCTGGGACTTCCACTTCTGAAAATGCTTCTTCCAATGGTACAAAGTTTAAAAAGTCAAACATTGTAGATATACATACTTTTTTTTATTGATACAAGCATTAATTTAGATGATTGTTCAGATTTTGATCCTGCTCGAAATAGGACATCATTTATAGGCCCTAAAACACCCACTATCCTTTCTCCTTCTGATACATCTTTGATCACTTTGCCTACTTATAATATAGATAATAATTCTTTTTTGATAATATCAAATATATCGGATCTTTTTTATTTCACTAAAGTTGAGAATCTTTGCATTTTGAACAAAGAGCTTGATGAATTTTTGGATATAATTGATTTTGATACTGATGATCTTCTCTCTGGTATTGACGATGTACATAATGATAAGTTTTATTCAAGGAAAGATTGCTTGAAAATGGCTGTGGAGGAAACGTGCAACAAAGAAGGTGATCTATCTTTTGAGGAGGAGTTTTTCAGAATCCAAAGTCAACTTGGTTTTCCACAACCAAATGTCTATTCACCAACAATATTGACATAGAAAGGTGGACATAATATTGATGGAGAGACAGTAATCAGGGAAGACAAAGCTGAATGCGTAAGTTTTTGTATTTTATCATGTACTAGTAGATTCATTATGTCAGACTATACTAAAGCTTACTTTATTTTTTTTTTTTCCCATTTCAGAAAACAATTTTCCTTGATGATTTCACAATTCGTCGAGGAGGACAAAGATCTTCTGCTTGAGAATTTTCAAGAGATCATGCATTGAGACACTATCTGAAGTTCTTCAAAAATAATGAGATAAGTGTTGTCCATTCAAAATTTCATCAACATGGTGAGACTATGATTATGACAATCAAGGCACTGTCTCATTTTATTGGAGGACATAATTTTAATAAGGTGCATAAAATTATTTTTGTAAAGAAAACCATTGCGGTTAAAATTTTAATATATGGACCAGTGAATTTCATGTTCAGATCATCTCATTTTGTATTGTATGCTGCTTACGTTGATCTGAGTAAGCATGAAAACTATGAGTTGTTGGATCCATACGAAAGAAGCAAATTGTTGCATGATTCTAAGTTGCAACTTTCACTAGAGAAAGTATCGAAAGCATAGTGGATACTGTTCAATTATAATTTGTAAATATTTTTATCTAATATACAAAATTTTATTGTGTGTCGATTGCCTATTGGCTTGTATAAATTTGCATGCTTTTTGAAATTTTTTATAATCCGTCGATTTTGTATTATGATGAATTTGGATTCTTCTATAAAATCATTGGAAAAGTTGTAGTATATAACTGTTTTTTGTGCTAGTCCCGCCATGTTGTGTACTTTTATGAAATGCCGCTCTTGCTCAATGAGATTTTTCCATTCCTTGCGATGACCAAATGCTAAGACTTTCACTATTTTTTGCAAAGAATGTCGAATGATGTCGTAATATGTGTTGCATGTCATAAAAACATAGTCTAAATCAGTACCAAAAGTATCTAATTTAATTGCACATATTTGTCTATAGTAGTGTAACATCGAAATTTTACCATATAATGTGTTATATGATCTAAACCCCATGCACTTTGAACTACATCCACAAATTCACTGGTTGTTTTCTGTATCGTTTGTACATCAGTATTTGAAAATTTATCTTTTCTCAAGTATTTCACCATGTTGTCTAATTTTTTTGAAACTTCTACTTTGTGTATACGAGTAGAACCTTCTTCTTCGAAATCTTGAGTTGTTGCAATATTTTCTTTCCAAATTGTGTATTGAATCTTGGATTGTTTGCCAGAATAATTTGATAAAAATATTCGAGCTTTAGGTCCTCAAATGCTCAGCTTGCATGGAATATTTCTTGTTTTACCTGATAGCTTGTCATTTTTTTTTAATTTTAATGTGGCCTTTATGTAAGCCTTCTTTGGACAACACATCCTCTAATCTAGAAATAGCTTCCTTCGCAGAGGCCTCTGACTCGAAATTCCATGCAAACAAGATGTGAAAATAGATTATTTTTCTATAATACGCACCTTCGCATGCAATGTACAGATATGAACATTTTGAAGAGGAATCAGTAGTACATGTTTCCAATTAGGATCTTCTTGATCTCTTTATATTCCTGTACTCCTTGTCATGTCTTTTGCTGTCTTCATGCAGTACAGACAAGGGTGTTTAGAGTTAGTGCCATGTGATATATTGAACATATATTTTAATATCTTCACATCTCCTGTTAAATGCCATTCAATGTTGAAAGTGCCAATTCCAGGAATATTGAGTGGAACTCCCTCCATGTGATTTTTTATGGTGGCATGATATGATGTTCTATTAAATATCCACGAGAGAATGTCATGGTCTTCTTTCATCACCTATAAGAGAATACAAAAACATGATTAGCCTCATAATATTAACAAAGAGAAGATTTTCCAAATGAAATCCATATTAAAATGATTATCCCTATTGATAGGAACTGCTATACCTGAAATGCTGCCAACCACGAGATATCATTTTCTGATTGAACCCTGAAATTGAGGCCTTCTAAGTCTTCTGAATTTGAAAGTGCTCCATTTATTATCGTGAGATTGACTCTTTCTATTTTTTGTCTTTTTATGATTTCAGACTCATCTAACTTGAGAACAACTATCAACTTGTTATTGACATTCTCATTTGTAATACCGTAAAAATTTATGATGAATGTTAGTAACTGATTAATGTCAATAAATAAATTATTGGAATTGTTATATGCTAGACTTTCTCCTTTTGAGCAATACACTTCATTGATATGAGATGGATTACCAACTATTGTTTGCATACCTTGGTTTAACATGTCTTTTTTTCTTAAAAGATGAAATGGTCGTGGGATTAGAAACTTTTTAATACTTACATGTGCAAATGCCTCCTTTATCATCTTAAACATTGTTGCATATGCTTCTCTACTAATGCTAGAAAAGTCACATGCCCCTTGAAGCAATGTTGTGTCTAATATTTTTTCAACTTCATTCATAATGCTATCAATAACTAAAGCCTTAATCTTTTTCATTTTGTTATTGTTTAACATTGATTTCATAGATTTAGAAGTCAAGATAGAGCCTAGTGAGTTTCCAATCAAAATCTCATCAGCCAAATGGTCTTCAACAACAAATGCTGATCCGCATTGCAAACATAATGTTCATGAAAATGTCAGTAGAAATTTTGACACTCATAGTATTCACAGCAGTATAATAAGAAAATCAATAGAAAGTTGAAATGAATAAATAATAAAACAAGAGATTATAGATGAATCAAAAAGTTCAAGCAATATTTAATACCAAATAAGCTATAACCTACTTAAATGCACGGATTTGTCTTTTTCTATGACCTCCTTTGGATAATAGATCACATATATCCTTGGTTACAGTCTTTTTCTCTTGTTGCTTTGGACCTTTCTGTTGAGCACATCCATATCTTTAACAAGAGACAAATATGAGATACGCATGGATTGAAATGCAGTTTTTATCTCATATGCAAAGAAGATTTCAACCTTGCGATCTCCTTCTTGAGCATCTCATTTTCATCCAAACAAGTTTTCAACTTTGTAGATTTTTCTTCGCACTCCTTTGATATTTTCCTTGATTTCTTTTCCAAATAATGTATTCTTTGCATTGAATGTGCATTCCCATAGAGCATCAAATTCTCACAGTAACCCAAAAGACCATTTTTCCCATGACACATATAGATTATTAACTGACTCACTGAATGAAGATCCGGATGTTGCAATGAACATGGATCAATAGGATACAATGTTCCCGATGACCATAAATCTACATGCTTTAGCTTTTCCTCTCTGTATCGGACCATATTAGAAGTTGTCAATTTGGGTTGCTTTAAATTTCTTGTCTTGAGCGGAGCATATTCTGGTGATTGAAACCACATGAAGATGATAAAGCTTTGTCATCAATACAATAGTATAGTAACAAACAACACAATGACAATAACAAAGTTGGAGATGGCGCTAACTCTGCTAGAGATAGTGATGGTGCTAAACACTTGTTTGACCCTGGAGATAGAGATGGCGTAGACTTTGTTTCAGAGATCACTCCTAATTCAAATTTTTGAGTGTTTCCAACTTTTGGGAGGGAATATCTCATCATTTTGAAAATTATATTCTAACTTTGGCTAAGCACCAGTGAAGTTTGATGTGACTAAACTAAGGTGCATTCATTTACATGGAAAGGAGTGCGGGCAGATGCATAAAGAAGTTAGAAAATGATACTATAACTACTTTATAGTTATTTTTCTCTATCCTACATAGCATTTCTTATAGGGCCCTCTTTGGGGCCCATATTTTCTCTAATGCATAGATCCCAGCGATAATGAAAGAATAGGTGCTCCTCCTCTAGTTGGCAAACTGGGCAGAGGTGATCAGAAAGGAAGGGCCATTTGGCCAAGAGAGAAAAAGACTTGTTTAGGATGTGGTAAGCAAAATATCTAAGTTTTCCTACCAGAAGAGAACGGGCAGTGAGAAATCTTTTGTGCCAAATGGGAAAGGAGTCAAAGTCAGACCAACGAGTATTGAAAAAGTCTGGAAGGAGAGAAGGATAATGATGGTAGTGAGGAGCATGATAGCCAAGGAGCACAAGAAAAGGCTCCTAGCCATCTAGGATGGTTGAGTCATGGGAAATACGGAAGCCAAGAATAGACAAGAAAGCATAATCGACTAGAGAGTGCTCATTAGTAGTTAGAGAAGAAGACGAGAGGAGATGTCAAGGGGGAACAAGGATGAGCTGATGAAGCATGGTGAGAGGCCTTTGCGAGACAGGGCAAGAGACAGGCGCGGATGGACATAAAAGAGGGGACCAACAAAGGAGGTGACGAACTCCATGAAGGTTAAAGTAATATTTCACAAAAGGGTCCTTTGAAGTGGAAGGAGCAACCAAAGGAAAGCAGCTTAGGAAAGGAGAGGACAAATGGCAACAACATAAGTCATATAGATGAGAAGAAGGGAGTGCCAGTGTTGAGAAGGGTGGACCAAGGAGGAGATGCGACGAAGCACGAAGAATGTCGAGGATGCCATCAACCATGGTGGCCACGCAGACCGACCAAGAAACAAGGGGATGTTTGCCAGCCCAAAGGAAGCGACGAAGGAGAGTAGGGAGGGGATTGTGGAGGGCTTTGGGGGCAACAAAGATGGAAGGGAAAAAGACCGAATAGGTAACTAAAATATGGTGGACAACTAGAACCATGGACGTAAATGACATGAAGTGAGAGTCCTAAAAGACTAGCTTATAGACAAAACATTGAAGCCCAAATGCCGTGTGACTGTACCATGGGGCACAAATGAAATGCCTAAGGTGAAAACATAGGGAGGGGGATGGGGAGCAACAATGTGGAGCTCAAACTTTTTCTTATTCAAATAGGAGAAAAAACAGAAACAAAATTCAGAGAAGACGTGTAGGAGGTGTTGAACATGAGATTCAAAACTTGATCATCATGAAAGTCAATCTCTAGGCCTAGTATGTAGTGGATTTCTCGTAGATCTTGCATCTTGAACTCTAGAGTCGGGCCACCATTCGGTGGTCATCTTTTGAGTGTAGGGCCTTGTTGGGATTGATCCGAATTGGATCTAGGCCTCGATCCCAGTAACAGTTTTCATTCATGAGGAAGACTAAGGATCGGCAATAATCCGCAGCTTCTTGTACACTTCTGTCGGCGCTGGATTTGTGCTTGTGGCCGAAGTCTAGCAGCTGTAGCGTGATCTCGTCAAGTGACAAATTTTTGGTAGTCTTGGAATCACTGGCCAATTGATAGCCTCATTCCTCGCTCTGCAAGCCATGGTTTTCTCCTCATGATAGGCATGTAAAAGAGGTCAATTCTTTTCCAAACAGACGCCTTTAGATATTTTCTTGTAGTCTTCTATTGTCCTTCAAGACTTTGTTTTTCCATTCTGGCTGTGGCTGAAGGGCTACAATTATATCTGACCTCGTAAGATATTATAAAGTCTAGTCCAGGTCCTCTCGTCTACCCCTCATGCTTCGAGGGTATTTTCTTTGGAATCTCTCGGATTCTCTAGTATCGGCCATCCTGGGTTGAGGCTCGATTGGTTGTGTCACCCTTGACATTTGCGGAGGTTCGGCCAGATATTCATCCAATGCCTTTGTGTCTTTGTCATCTTTCGTAGCCCTTTCACTCATTGAGGGACCTGCCTCTTCGGGATTAAAACCCACGGATGGCGGTGAGAAACTTCTCGTGGATGGTAGAACATCCTGGGGGTCACTGAACTCACCAGTATCAATGTTAAATTCAAGTGAATCAGGTGGCTAGTGAGAGTGGCGTGAGCTTAGGAGGTTGACCAGGAATTGGACTCTCTACAAAGTTGTATGCGACGTCGGGAGAGCTAAGTTGCTTTAAGAACTCATCTAATTGAGCTTTATACGTCGCCTGAGGTCCTTGGTGTGGTCTCAAAAGCCAGCTCAGATGGAAAAATGATGGTTGTGGGACATCATGTGCGGGTACGTAGGTTTGGGAGAAATCAAATATGGAGAATTGGACGGTTTTGTGGGTAGGTGGGGGGGTTGAAAAACTCCCAGAAGCATCTTTGGAATCCTTTTCACCTGATCCCGAGCTACCATCCAACTAGTGAGCAAGCCCATCGTATCTCCGCATCATCGTTATCTCTGTCGTTGTCCCTTGGTTTTTGATCATAGATTCTTGGTTGGGCTTTACATGCAGTGTTCCAAAGCTGGTTCACTTTGTCCAAAACCTATTGCTGGGCCTTCGTCACTTCTACCAACTATTTCTGGGACTCTAGAATGACCTTCTCTTGTTTCGCCGCAACTCGTTCAAAATTTAACTTGTCAGTCTCTCTCTCTTGAATAAGCCTAATGTATTTCTCCATTCGTATTGCGAGGGCCTGAGGGAGCTGCACCTTTGATGTCTTTCGGCTTCACAGGAGGCGTGTCAACTATCATTGCATCAAACGATCGATCTGGCTCATTTGTTGCTTAAGTTGATTTTGAATTGCATTGAGTTCGTCGGCTTGCTTGCCCATGGTGGCTTGCAGCTCCATGAGAGCTCCATGAGTGATATCTTTTTCTCCTCAACCTCGTATTTTTTTTTTATCTGCTGCTGCTGCTTTGATATAAACTTTTCCTGCTGGTTGACTTGGTTTTCCAATTCTTTGTGTTGGCTCACCAACCAGTGTAGTTGGTATATGGTCTCAGATATGCTTATTATGGATTTCTTAGTCGCATTTGGAAGTTCTTCAGGGTTAGGAATGATGGGGTAATGATCGATGGTGTGGCCAAGTGGCGATAGTCCAAAGAAGGGGGTTTGAGTGGGTGGATGTGGTAGAGGCAATGATGAAAGACTAGAGATGGTGGTGGTGGGAACATGAGTGATCGATGGATTGGGAAGTTGAGTGGAAGTGGCAACAAATAACTGGTGAGTACTAGCTTCCCCCAGGCTGTTTTGCATTCGTCTCGTTGGTGTCATTTGTTATCTAGATCAAGTCTTCAGCATCGAAGTAAGCTGAATCATCCAAGATGATATGGAATGGAAGTAATTTCTATTGACTTGTAGTTGCTTCCATTGCTGTGTCTTTGGGAATGTCCTTCCCATCTCCCCCCCCCCCCCCCCCCCCACCCCAAATGGTGGTTTGTGGTAGGGTTGCGTGTCAGCGTCGATGGCCTTGGGTAGCTCAAGTGGTGTGTCAGTGGTTGTTGTCATTTGAGCTGCTAGAGTTAACAGTTCTTGTGTTGCATGTGGTGGTGTCTACGTATTGACGAGTAGTGGGGGAGTCACCACTGAATTTGGTGCAATTTCTTGGGAGTCCACTACAGTTGTGTCTGTTGCTAAGGATGTGCCTGCAGCATCTGTGTCGTGAGGTGGTGATGACTATTGGTGTGATGCCGTATGAGTGGACGAGCTTGTGTATTGGGAGTCGTTGTCTGACTCCGTACCGTCCGATTCTATTTTGTCAGGTGAGGCATGGTGCGACATAAGCATCTTTGACCTGGATTGTGGTGGTGGTTGGACTTGTGTTATGGTGGATTGCGGTTGAGTCGAGGACTTGGCTGCAGATGGATCCTTTGTCTGAGACGTAGAGGAGGTGGTTGCCTTGCGTAGTTGAAGCTTTGCTGGCCCTGTCTTGACATGTTTTGAGACTGGTCCTTTAGGAGAGGCTGCACCTTTCCTTTTTTGAGACGATGTTGCCATGGTGTCGTGTGATGCAAGCTTTGTAGTAGATTGGGGTGTCTGATCAGCAAGTATCTCCCAGACTTTGTCAGCGAGCAGCAAGTTATCTCGAACATGTGAATGGTGACTGAGCTGCTGTAAAGTGATATTTGTCAAAGGTATCCTAGGTAGGTAATGGGCTGCTTGCTTCAGATACAATCATGCAGACAATTTGAAACGAATTGTGCTCAATCATAGGTTGTGTCATCTGGAATCAGCTATCATGTGGAATAGTGTCATGGGAATACGTCTGATCAAGGAGCTATGACATTGTGTATATCGGGTAATATATGCGCAAGTAGCAGCCAACTCATTATCGTTTACGGTGTTGATAAGATAGTTGTCTTTATTCTTCCATTTGTCTACCGAGAGATCAATGAACTTGAAGTATGTCATTTGTTCAATCTTGTGGAGAGTTCGACTGACTATATTCAGTCCTTGAGGAAATCCTCTCAATTCTCTTCTAGCACTATAACTAGCAAATCAACACATAGAATAAAGAAATCTTGATCAACCTTTGATCCACCCACAATCTAATGAATCTTTCCACTTTTAAAGATTGGAACAAACTATTTTGAAGTCTAGAAACCTCAAAAAATAGAGATCCAATAAAAATTAGGGTTTTAAAAAAATCACAAAAAAATTGAATCTTCCAAATTCTACATGCAATTGCCAAAAACTTGATTTAGAATCTTGTAGCCTCTAATGAAGCTTTCCTAATACAATAAAATCGGCCAAATCCAATAAGTGAAGAGTGAAAAATGGCCTACTTCAAGATCCTAATCCTATATTGAGTTTTGACCTACAAAAATTAGTTCTACACATGGAAAATGCTTGATTTTTGAGTAGAAATCAATCTAGCACACTCTAGAATTGGTAACTCCTCCAAATGCTTGCTAAATATGGCTGATCCTTCAATAATCTGCAACACAAGCTTTGATACCATGTGAAGATTTTGTTAATCACTAAGATCCAAAATCATCTCTTGATCTTTGTTTATGAATGACAACACAACTAGCACCATTAATGGAGGAGTCGGATTAGAAGATTTAGCATAGTCACGAGACATGATGTAGAATATAGATGAGCAGGGTAGGACTGTACTTGGCAAAAAGGGCAGTTTGCTTGCAGAATGGATAGTGTAGGACAAAACCTGGTCTTTCTGGTGGTGATAGAATTCGCAGACAGGCTGACAAATTGTGGAGAGACAGATAAAGCTAATTGTAAGACTCACGAATTCTGAAAAGATTTTTGAATGTCAGAATAGTGATTTTTTTAGATTTTATGAGAAAAAATTGCAGTTTCAAAATTCGAGGGTAGGACAACAAAATTGTGCTTTTTGAGAACAAATTCTTAGGCTGGATGGCAAATTCTAATAGAGAATTTTGACTGGCAGATAGGAAATATGGAAAAAAATGTGATTTTCTAATAGTAAACGGGCAAAATCTGTGAGATAGAATTCGCGGAGCTACTGGAGGACTGATCTTGATGAGATCTAGCCTCAGTGAAGCCGAAGAATTCTAGGACAAGGATTTGGGTGAGAAATAAGAGATTTTGACAATATATCAGGCTGTTTTGTCAAAACTTGACTGTGGTCAAAATTTGCGGATATGATAAAATGAAAGATCAGGGTCTGTTAGGGCTGCAGACAGGTTGGCAAATTCTGATATACCTTTTTGGTTGTGAAAAAGGTCACTTGGGTCACTTCTTTCGAAGAAAATGCCCAAGTTGACTCTTTTGTTGCTTCCCTCCGGTTTGAGAAGTTGCTCCGTAGCTCGTGTAAGACCTGGAGAGACAACGCGTGCTGTTTGTTGGTAGATAGAGACAAGCACACAAGCAAACATACAACACGGAAGCAAAAACAAAAGAAAAAGGAGAAGAAGCTAGGTAAAAAATACTTAAAAAGTGGCAACGACGCCAATGTTGAAAGTATTTCTAGTGTGTGCGGTGGCTAGATCTACTTACGGGTGTAGTATAGGGATGTAGAGGTTTGTCCACTTTTTAAGTTTCTACCAAGTTTCAAACAGAATTGAGAAAATAAGAAGTAATGACGGAAGCACTAAGGCTTACCCAACTAGTGCTCAAAACGAAAATGAAACTATCTAAGGTGACAATATACAAACCCTTGCTAAGGCTTATCCAACTAGCAAGGTGATTAATGTAAATTCTACTTAACACTCAAAGGGTAATAAAATTGTATTGCGGCTAATATTAAATAAATAAGCAATAAAGAACATGCCACAATAAACCAATGAAAAGGAGGCAAGAGGAGGCCCGAGCACCTTCCCTCAAGCTATGCACCTTTCCAAAGGGAACACAAATGACATAGAATGATAATTCTCCAAAATAGAGAGCAAGATAGCTTAATCTCAAAAGTGTTGGTTACAATGCAAATACCTCTCCTTTTATGGCAAGGAGGGTCTTCCATAAGTGTCTACTAAATTCCGCACCCTGGTATAATCTTGTTGAATGCTACATTAATTTCTAAACGTAGATCAACAGTGTTTGACTACATTCTGGAGGACTGTAGGAACGATTCAGCTAGCAGTGACCAGCGATCAGATCCGAACTCCATCCGAATTGCATTGCATCGCTTGCTTCGCATTCATGATTCTTTCACTGAATTGCTCATCAACATAAATGATAATAATCTAAGCTTTCTTCTTAACTTCTTAACCTCAAAGTAGAGTATAGTTGGGGATCACCCTCCAGTTGCTCCACCCCTCTACTGATTGCTCCTTTCCTGCACGTAAAGTCAAGTACCCGATGCTTCTTGGTTTCGAAGGGGAGGCTCGAACTTGGGACCAAAGAAAATTCAGATGCCAATTCCAAGGGGAGGCTCAAACCTAGGACCAAAGAAACTCCGGATGCCAAGCTAACCAGCTGAACCAACCCCGTTGGGTTGGAATCCCATTATCATGGAAAGATACATACGAGAAAGCCTTGTGCCGTAAAAACAGAAGAAAACGTGCTAATTTTATGTCTTTCAAAAGTGTAACAACTTTTCATTTTTTCACCGAGGGTAGGAACTAGAAAAATGGGATGGGTGCCTTAGGTTGTAGTGCTGATACCGTATGAGTGAGTGCCTCAGGCCGTAGAGAGTGGAGATGATCAAATCTTGAGGATGCTTGTGCTGCAAGTTTACCCTGAAGACGGGTCACGGCTGTTTGTTGAGTATCCAAGCCAGACTAGTACCTAGTACCTGCCTTTTTATTAAACTTGGTAGTTTTTGTGAGAGGAAGGAAATGTAGTACACCTGTATTCTAGGGAGAATTTACGTCACTAGCTCAATTGCTCACTTATTTAAAGGATTAATGATTTGTTATGTAAACACAAATGAGATGAACATATTTATTGTTTTCTAAATAACACCTCTTCTTTTGCATATCATCTAAATATATTAAAAGATTAGTGCTTGAGCGTGAGCGCTCACGCTGCCCGCTCACACGTGACGGGCAAAGTGAGCACTGCCCGTGAACCCTCTTTTTTTGAAAATTTAATCATCAGAGAGAGAGAGAGGTACGCGAGGGCGTTGCTTGCAGTCTGCGGTGGCAACATGATCAAGTTGTTCGATGTGCGAGAGGGGGGGGGGGGGGGCACATTGCAATACATGCCCTCCCCTGGCCTGCACATCAATTATGCTCGCTAGAATCACACTAGTACGTCTGTTGGCATCCTCTACATGATTCTTGTTGTGCATTTCTTCTGCTTTAGGTTTTCTGTTGTCACTCTTCTCATCTCCTTCCACTTGTGTGATTTCTTTTATATATGATTTTTTTGAAAAGAGTTTTACATACTTTGTGTTTTCTAAGAGCTGTTGGTGTAGATTTGGTGGTGGTGAGTGTAGGAGAGGATAGAAAGGTTTCCTTGTGGTTGGGACAACCTTTAGGCACCGTACCTTCCAACGAGGAAGCACCACATATTGTTGAGGTGAGGGATCTTCCTGAAGTTTACATTCTTATAAAGCTTCTTGAGGTACTTATTATACTGTTCCTAATGCGGCAAATATCAGCTCAGATATTTTTCTTATGGTTTTCTGATTAGTTTTCACACTCGCTGTGTGCTACAACAGCAACACTGAACCCATAGTTGTGGTGGTTTTTAGCTCAATACTTCTAGGATAACATAAATATCCTTTCAGGTGCAGAAATTTTTATGGAATGTGTTTAAGGTGGTCGATTTTTGGCTACCCGCCCACTTGGGCGGGCAAATGTACTCCTTGGCTTCCTCGTAGAAACTGAAGCATTTTCAGAGGGAAAGCATTCAATCCAGTATGAGCAATATATTGCATTTGCATTGTCAAAGAGAATTCCTGCCAGCAGCATCATCATCATCCACTGACCGCAGCAGCGCAGTATCATCATCCCCCACTCTCACAAAACCTCGTATCAGAATGGCTCTGGGAAGGCTAAATGCCAATCCCTTCATTGCCAGTTTGAATGCTTAAGGCAAACACAGGCATGGCAGTGACCTCCCGCCTCGTCGCAGAAAAATCATCCTCATTCGGCATGGCCATAGTGAAGGGAACGTCGATGAGAGTGCCTACACAAGGATTCCGGACTCCAAGATTGCTCTGATAGAAATGAGGTGGAGGTAGACTATTCATTGTGGACGAAGGATCCGGAAATTGATAGACGATGATTGTGTGGACGATTGGCAGGTTGATTTTTATGTTTCGCCGTACAAGCTGAGGCATCGGGATGGCGTTCGAGCCTTAGCGCATTACGGGTGTTCGCGAGGAGCCTCGCGTCCGCGCTTTCTTCTGTTTTGCATTTGTGAATAAGAATTCAGTGCTACAAATTTGTATTCTGTTTTGCATTTGAGAACATGACTTTGGTATGGGTATCTCTGATCTATTCTGCATTTACAAACAAGATTTTTGTATTGAGAACCTTTATTCTATGTTGTATATGCAAACAAAATCTCAGTACTACAAACTTTTATTTTATATTTCACCATTGAGAATCTTTATTCTATTTTACATTTGCAAACAAGATTTTGTTATGGTAATCTTTTTTCTAATTTCCATATATATGATATGAGAACAAGATAGTGGTAGCATTGAGAGTCTTTATTCCCTTTTCATATGTGAACTAAGATCATATTGCTATGCCAATCTTTATCTATATTAATTAAAATTTTAGTGTTTCATGGACAACGTGAGCTGCCCCGGACCCCCCACCCCCTCGCACTTTCTTGGAAGGGCGTGTGTGTGCCATGGGGCCCCCGGGCCGCTGCACCCCCAATCGGGCTCGCGACCCGGGAGGTGGGAGAGCGAGCTACAAAGGGGTAGGGAGCGGATACGGGGTTCTATTATATATGCTGATCAATTTGCTCACACTACCATATTATTGCAAAAACTATGAGAAAAATATTTTGAGAGAGAGAGAAAGAGCGGTCTTATTGCCTTGCTTTGTTGCTAAAGGGATCCCTTATTCCATTAGGTCGTGATGTTGCTATTTAGAACGTTTGATGGGATTCACAAGAGAGATGTAGAGAATTCTGATTGTTGTTGCTATCGAGATGGGAGATGATGGTTGTTCCAGTGTTGTAAATTGAAAACTTTCTCCCTTGCCACAACTATCATGTCATTCAATCGCTCAAGTCCTCTAAAAATTTTCATGTAGTTTTGAAAAGGAAGTCGCTGCTGGAATGAGGAAGGATGCCGCCATCTATGCATAGAACATGATGACATTTATTTTGGGACTTTGACCCAAAAAAGAGTAACATTTTTTGATATTTTTTAATGGTCCTAGTTTTAGACCAAAATCATGGTTTTTTTTAAGGATTCTCTAACTTGCAATAAAAAAAAATGGTCGAAAGTATCTATTTTTAATGAAGCACTGCAGGTTTTTTTTTTACAAATTTCATAAAGCCATCATAATTACATGCTGCATAACATTTCAAGACAACACATGATTTTTGAAAGTCCAAACGCCATTCAAATACAAAAGGGCTTAAATTATATTATGTATATATTTTTTTCAAAGTACATTTTCTAAGGAATTTTCACTAATGCCTCTCAATGCAGAACTTGACATATTTTGAACACTCGTTTTCAGCCGATGAGGTGGAAGACCCGTCTTCTTCATTAGAGTCCACTGGCATATCGTCCTTAGAATCCGCATCCAATGTTGATAAAAAACTTTGTAAGTCAATTTTCTTTTGTTGTTGACGAGTTGACGACGATGGTTGTCTCATTAATCCAAGTCGTTCATTCAGTAAGGCTATATTTTATTTTCGTAGATGATTGGACATTGTTAGCTCAAAATTAAAAGCCAAAACATCTCCAAATCATCAACCCTCGGTTGGTTCTTTGGCAATCGTTTTCTCTTGCCCTTTGGATCTACTTGCGACATTTCAAGTTCGTACCTTCCCAAAAAAGCATTTGTTGAAGTGGTGCGCAACCAATGGACACCTAGTACTTTTGTCTGATTGCTATTTTGAATGAAACCAAGTACTTTCGCAATCCAAAATGGATGTCCTTCATTGTTTTTTGAACCTAGAAGTGCAACAAGACTTCCAATTTGAATTTCATTGAGATCACCGCGCCACTTCATTTTTGCAACTTTTACACTTTGCCTACTTTTTCTTGAGCCCACATAATTTTTTTTTTCTTGACCTTGCACAAGCTCCAAGAAATCATTATGTTGAGAGAGATTTGAAGATTCAACAACTGTAGTTGAAGTTCCCAATTTATGAGGCCAGTGAAATTCTTCAGTTGTTGATGCGTGTTCAAGATTGAGCAAACTGATTTTTTGTTCCTCAAAAAAGTCCAACCACCAATGCTGATCAAACTCATCAAAAAATTGAAAAGCTGCTTGAATACTTGATTCCAAAAAATTTAACGAGGCAAATGGGTCAACCTCACGATGCTCCCTTTGTGCTTTTTGTTCTTCTAGCATGGACTTCAAGGGAGACAACACAACAAGCTTGATTCAACCAGAAGGCATATTGAGCAGAAACCGTATTCCTTCAACAGGTAACCATGAAACTGAACTTGAAAATTGTTTGCCCCATAACAACGTAATGCCAGTGTCATTGCATTGGATTTTGAACTGATGTTTGCCCCATAACAACGTAATGGCAGTTTCATTGCATTGGATTTTGAACTTGAAAACTGTTTGCCCCATAACAACATATTGTCAGTTTCAGCATAAGAAATTATCATCCTATCTCCCAACTTTTATGTTGAGCATAGCATTTCCTTTGGCTTTTTCGCGAAATGTGAAAAAATTCTCGAAGGTCATCTACTTCAAGGCTTGAACTGCTTTAGGGCACCTTCGACTTTTTCCCGAAAAATCCGAAGAGAGAGAAAAAGCGAAGGTCGTCTATTTTGAACGAAGGACGTTCCCAGCCACTTCCCGAAATTTGCGAAGTGAGAGAAAACCACTTCACGTAAAATGCGAAGTGAGAGAATTTGCGACGTCCTCGTCCGCGTCAACATTCCTAATTCGTTGATAGTATACACTATGTACAATTGTCACAAAAGCCATATACTTCCAAGTACAACGGCTTACCTAATTAGGTGACAAACATTTAATATAGTTAATACATGGATGCAACCTATAAATAGATCATCCCAGCACAGATTACTTGAAGCTCCATCCATGAGATGTATTATTTGAGCCTCCCAGTTATGCCACCATTTTGGTTGTAATTGCTAGACTGTTTTTGCATCTAGCAGCTGATTGTAACGGGAGAGTTGTTCTGCAAAATTCCTGCTCTCTTCTTCGTTTACATTCTTCTATCTCCCTTGCTCCATCAGATTGGTATCAGAGGTAGCTCATATAAATCGAGAGATTAAGTATGTTCTATTTGTATTACTGTTAGTATGTCTCATATAGGTAGCTCTTCATCTTCATCATCCAGCAAAGCTAGAATCATTGACAAGTTCAATGGTTCTAACTTCTACATCTAGAAGTTAAAAACTCCGGATGATGTTGATAGATAGAGATCTTTGGATGTAGTAGAAGGTGCTGACTTGAAACCAGAAGATGGTGCAAGCGAAGGCATGGAAGATCAAAGATCAGAAGGCCTTAGCATGTATCACACTCAATCTGGCTAACTCTCAAATAATTCATGTTACCACATGCAAAACCTCTAAGGATGAATTAGATTTATTATCAAATCTCTATGAGACTCATGATGTAGCCACTAGATTACATCTGAGAAGGAAGTTCTGTACTCTTAGCATGTCTGATTCTACTACCATCACTTCTCACATCAACAGCTTCAAGTCTTTATTGGATCAGTTATCAGTTGTAGGATGTGCTATTCAAGATGATGATGCCGTTGTTATGACCTTGCTTTCTTCTCTTCCAAAGTCATATGAGCACTTTGTGGTGATGATCTCCACACAACCCAACCTCACTGTTCAAAAGGTGATTGGTCACCTACTTCAAGAAGAAATGCACAGAAAGACTAGCAGCCTGTCTATCAAAGACAAATCTATGGCTTCATACACGAAGAAGAAAGACTACTCCAAGGGCAAGAATCAACTGCAATAGCAACATCAGAAGCCTCATACTCAAGGCGAGAATAGTGGATCACGAAAGAAGTTTTTCTGCAGATATTGCAAGAGAGCCAATCACAACATCAACGAGTGTCGTATCTGGATCTACAACGAGACGAAGAAGCAACAGTAGCAGCAGCCAGACTCCTCCAACATGACAAAATTCAAGGAGCAAGATACACATTTGTTAATGGCTTATAACAACAACAACGAAGACTGTGATAGCTGGTACCTGGACAGTGGTGCTACCCAACACATGACCTCTCGCAAGGAATGGTTTACCGAGTATGCAGCTTATAGTAGAGATTAATTCATCTACCTTGGAGATTCATGCACCATATGCATGGAAGGCAAAGGAACAGTGAAGATCACTTTCAACAATGATCTTTCTATTTATGTCACAAATGTTCTTCATGTACCTCAGTTTTCAAAGAGCGTGTTGTTAGTTTCTAAGATAACTGATGAGGGCTACACTCTTACTTTCTCATCTGAGCAATGTACAATATTCGAGGAAGATACTAATCTAACTACATGCACTAGAGTCAGAAATCTTTATGTACTCTCTAATTCATGTAAACGATAATGCTATTTTGTGGCATAGTCAATTTGGACACGTGAATATAGGATCACTTTCCTATATGTGTTGTAATAACTTAGTTGATGGATTGTATTTCCCTTCTTCATTAGATAGGAAATCTATCTTTTGTGAATCATGCGTCTATGACAAAGACTCTAGAAACAAGTTTCCAAACATTCCATCAAAACAAAGCATGTATTGGATCTTGTACATAGTAATCTCCGTGGTGCAATGCCAACTCCGTCCTTAGGAGATGCAATCTATTTTATCACTTTCATAGATGATTATTCTAGATGGTCTACAACCATGTTTATTAAGCACAAATCTGAAGCCTTTGAATGCTTCAAGAGATTCAAGGCCATGGTTGAGACACAAACATCTACAAAAGTGAAGGCACTCCGAACTAATGGTGGCGACGAATACCCTCTCTAATGAGATGTCCAACTACATGGCTGAACATGGCATTAGAAGACAGTTCACCACTTCCTATTCACCTCAACAAAACGAGATTGCAGAAAGGAAGAATCGAACTCTTCTCAACTCAGCCAGATCCATGCTACATCAAGCACACCTACCTACGAAGTTATTGACAGAAGCTACAGCCACAACCTGTTACGCGCAGAATAGATCCAGCACCAAAGGTCAACAACAAAACTCCTCATGAAGTTTGGCATGGGCACAAGCCCAGTGTCATCCATTTAAAATTTTTTGGTTGTATATGTTTTGTTCACATTCCTAAACAGCTTAGGAAGAAACTGGATCATAGGACAAATAAATGTATTTTCATTGGCTATCCTGATAAACATAAAACTTATAAACTTTATGATCCATCCACTAATGTAGTATTTGTCTCTAGGGATGTAATGTTTCAAGAACATACATACTATGATTTCAAACAACCATCGATAAACGATGCTATGTCATTTCATCCTATTTTACGTAGCATGGAATCTTCCAACGATAGTGTTTCTTCTACAGAACCTGTAGCTACAGCTACGTATTGACTAAAACTTCTTGTGCTGAGACTGATAGTGAAGTACTCGTCTTAGCGAAGTACTCTTATCATTCACTAATCGGATCTTTAATGTATGCAATGCTATGTACTAGACCATATTTAGCGTACACTGTTAGCACGTTAAATCAATTCATGTCTAATCCTAGGATCTCTCGTTGGAAAGCATTAAAGAGAGTGATGAGATATATTCTAGAAAAGCTTAGATCACATTTTATGTTATGATGGAAATGCTATTGACCCACTCGTCCTGCAAGGCTACTCCGATTGCGATTGAGGAGGAACAGTCTCTACTAGAAAATCTACCTCCGGGTTATGTTTCTATTTGGCAGGGGGACCAATTTTGTGGAGCTCAAGGAAGCAGAAATCAGTTGTACTTTCTTCGACCGAGGCAGAGTACATCGCAGCATGTCAAGCTTCAAAATAGGCTATATGGATCAGGTTGTTACTTCACGACTTACATCACACTCAGTTCAATGCTACCACCATTTTGTGTAACAACTTGAGCTGTATTTCACTGTCACTGAATCCCAGATTTCATGGCAAATCCAAGCACATAGAAATCCAGTATCATTTCATTCGAGAAAAAGTTTTCTCAGGGCAAGTGATTCTTTCAATACTGCTCCACAACAGAAATGGTCACAGACATCTTCACCAAACCGCTTCCCAAGATCAAGCATCAAAAGTCTTTCAACATGTTGAACCTGACGAAGATACCAAGGCACCAACTGTGATCTTAAGGGGGACTGTTGGAAAATAAGCCCATAGTTGTCTCTTTGGAATTACAACTCAGACAGCCAATTTATTTGAAGAACGTCTACAACGGGCTTCTGGCTGATCTCCAGCAAAGGGTAACCAATCCTATTATAATTTCAAGTTCCGATGTTAAGTTCAATAATTTGAAGTCATTGAAGACTTGGCCATCTTCAAGGACTTTCACATAATTAGCATTTAGAACAAGTCTGCAGAAATACATTACTTTCGTGATAGTCTGCAAAAATACTCTAAGTGTCGTGACAGTCTGTAAAAATAAGCTATGTTCGCGACAGTTTTGTCTTTTTTGCATTTTCTCGAAATGCAAAACTAGCATACTTCAACAGTTTAAACTATTTTGCAATAGCTTCGCCTTTTTTACATTTTCCCAAAATGCGACACTTAGGCACAGTTCAAAGTTCAACTAGTTTAGGGCACCTTCGGCTTTTTCGTGAAATGAAAAGAAAGAGAAAATTTACGAAGGTCATCTACTTCAAGACTTGAACTGCTTAGGGCGCCTTCGACTTTTTCACGAAAAACCTGAAGCGAGAGAAAAAGTGAAGGTCGTCTATTTTGAACGAAGGACGATCCCAACCCTTCTCGAAATTTGCAAAGTGAGAGAAAACCACTTCACGTAAAATGCGAAGTGAGAGAATTTGCGACATCCTCGTCTGTGTCAACATTTTTAATTCGTTGACAGTATACACAATGTACATTTGTCACAAAAGCCATATATTTCCAAGTACAACGGCTTACCTAATTAGGTGACAAACATTTAATGTAGTTAATGCATGGATGCAATCTATAATTAAATCATCCCAGCATAGATTACTTAAAGCTCCTTCCATGAGATGTATTATTTGAGCCTCCCAGTTATGTCACCATTTTGGTTGTAATTGCTAATTTATTGTGCTTCAGTGTAATATAGCAGCAACTTGCTTTTCTATCTATGTATAACCTAGATGAATGCTTGTTGTGATTGAATGCACTTTATTGTTGTTTGATAACATTTGTTCACTCACTCTGATCAGAACATATACGTCTATGACTCCTTAGTTTTTGATCAAACGATGGTTGTCTTTGACGCCTATTTCAATCTATTTCAAAACTAAACTTCATATTGAATGCATTTTTTAGTAATACCACACACAAACCATTTCTAATCTCTTCGGTGGATTGTACTCTTGTTTTTGTGAGTATGAATTAAGTTTTAAAATTCTGTTGGACAATTAGAACACTTAAAGCTGTGATTATACTTAGCATAAGCTTTCTATTAGACTGTTTTTTTGCATCTAGTAGCTGATTGTAACGGGAGAGCTATTTCGCAATATCCTTGCTCTTTTCTCCGTTCGTGTTCTTCTATCTCCCTTGCCCCATCAAGCTGAAGATTTTAACCAGTTGGAGTTGAAGGCACTTTGTGCCCAAGAAACAGGCCTGCCATTTGATTCTAAGAATCCAACGCAGAGCTTGATTAAATATGATAACTTTTATCAGCTGGCATTTCGCAGTGCCCGAGTAAATGTTTTTCTATGCTTAGCATAGAATGGTTGGTTAAAAGGATTCAAAATTAATAAATAAAATTCAGAAAGCTTTTAATATTGAATTTTTGTAATATTATTTTTCGAATTAGGACGCTTGTGGATAAATTTTTTGAAAAATGAGAAAATTTCGAAATAAAGGGCCAGCCAGCTCAAGGAGGCTCAAAAAAAAAAAAATGTTGTTGCCACCACTCACACACTAAAACCCATACCAACAGAAATGGGTATTTTTGAAGCTCGTAATCTGTGTCCTCTCGAGGGTTGCTAATGGTCAGCTCTCCCTTGCTGAAATGGGCAAGAAATTTCAGAGGTCAGATTTTTTTTATGAACTTTTAACTAACATTTTTTAATAGTAATTGCAAGTTTTGTTATTTTTTTGTGATACTGATCATTGATTTGTTTTTTAATATAAGCATAAATTATTTATGAAAGTTCAAGAGGCCCTAGTAACAAGGTTGAACTATAATGATTTTGACGAGTGCCAGAGGCTTATCCTTTGAGCAGTAAAAATGAAGCTCTCACTCAATTTTTGATATTATCTAGAGATATGGTATTCACTTCACTCATGCAAGTTAGCATCCATATCTTAATTTTTATTTTGAACATTCATATCTTATGCTAAGCATAGTAATTAGATTCTCTTTGCTAGCCCGATCTCAAGCCTAGCATAGATTTAATTTACTAATTATTTATTATGTTCATCCTTAGTACCTTTCTTACTTGTTTTGTACATCTTATGCTAAGCATAGTTGCATTCTCTCTTGTTTTAGTCGACTGAAGACAAGAAAAATAAAGTCCTTCTAGAGCAATTTAAACGACATATTCTTAAAGCAAAGGCAGAAAAAAGAGACAGAGAAAGATTGGCACGGGGTGGGACTATTGTCGAGGAGGATTCAGGAGAGACTTTCCTCCCGAAATGTGTCGATGATCAACCATGTTTTTACACTGTGGAAGAAGGAGATTGTAGGGAAATCTCAAAATTAAAAAAAAAAGGACCCTAGACTCTTTGCATAGCAGACATCCCCTATGGATTTCAGATGAAAAATTTTCTAAATGATGATTTTCCATTCAAATTCACTGAGCTCCATAGTGTGATGCAAGGATTTCTTGAAATCACAACTCTTATTTGGAGAGTTGTAATATTCCATTCAAGTTGGCAGTCAGCTTCAGCAAAAAGCTCTTTTAACTTGTTGCAATGCTAGGATTGAAAATGCTGTATGGTATGTCTTTAATTTTTTTAAAACTTAACTTTATTTGTTTTAATTTTTAAATAGTCTATGCTTAGCATAGATCATTGTTTAAAATAATAATGTACTTTTTTTTTTTTGTAGATACAAGCCCAACAATGTTCACAATGCTGGCGGTGCACGATTGTGCAACAAGATTGAATACATAGCCATTGGTTATTATTCACTAGATGACAAATGTTCGATACTGCACTATAACACCACCGAACTTACCAGCTTTGGGAACTTGTTTCAATTTCCAACAGTAACAAAGAAGGTGAAAAATCTGATGACAAGTTCTGTGTCTTGTCCTTATCAAAAGCCACAACAATTAATTAATCATCTTGTTAAAATGTTTTCACACACATCAGATTGGGTTTTGGATTTGTTTAGCGGTAGCGGCACTACAAGTGCATGCGCTATGCAAAAAGGCAGACATGTTGCTGTTGTAGAATTAGATTCTAGCTTGGTAGAATTTATAAAAATGTGAATGAAGTCTATCTTAGTTTTGTCGGATGAATTAGCTGAAGTAGGAAAGTCTACAGAATCTGACGAAGACTCTGTAATTCCACTGTCAAAAGAACCACAACCTCCCGCTAGCGGAAAAGTGGGTGACACAGGAGAGTTTGCAGATGCACTAGTTCAAAATTACAATGTTGTAATTGTAGAGGAAACCGTGGAAGATATTGTCGTTGTTTCTACTGAGGCTCCTCCCAAAAAGCCCAAAGATGTCAATGACCTTGATGACTTTTGGGAATAGTTTACTCATCTGACTATTTTGAACATATGAATATCAAACTTTTTTGGCATGAAGTTTTTAAGTTGATTTACATTTTTTAATACTATTTGTTACTTGAAATATTTTTATATATATTAAAATTTATTTCTCAATGTTATTCTGTAAGGTAAATTATTAAATGTTTATTTTAATGAATGTTGCTCTAGAATGACAATATTGTCTTGAATTTGTTCTAAAATCGTATTTTCAAAAAATTAATGAATATTATTGAAATTGTTAATACATTTCATCTTCTAGAATATAAATTTTTTTTAATAAAATTTCAAGTTATTAATTTTGATGATATTAAGAACAAAATTCTTTTTTAAATAATTTTAATATTTTCAAAAGTCATGTAATTTTAGATGTATATTTAGGTAAATTTTTATAATTAGAATTTCTATGTTGTAGACCTAAATTGTGAAAACTTTTTTGAATTTGAACAAATTATTATTTTTAAAAATTAAAGTTTTTAAAAAATATTGATTTGAGTTTATATTGTGTTCATGCAAAATTATTTCAATGACATACAAAAATATTTTAATATTTTGAAATATTTGCTACCAAATAATCTCTCAAATAAGTAAAATAACTTTTTTTTGTTGATTTTAATAATGGACATCTAAAACACTATCCATTAGTTTTCCAATACTTCGCAAGCTCTTAGTAAGATTAGGAACCTAGAGTACATTTTCTAGATCCAATATTTTAGAGGATGCAACACTTAAAGAGATTGTTCGCACTCCACTACATTCTTGATCACTTGTTGTTAGAATAGACTTTTTACAACCTACAAAATGTACAAGAGTTGAGAAGAAATCCTTTTGGAATGTCATGTGGGAACTAGCCGCACTATCAATCCACCATGTGTCATTGGAGTAGCTCTTGCTTGTTGGTGTAGATGCCATAAAGGATGAATCAACTTCATCCTCATAATCCTCCTCCTCCTCAAGGGTAAGGTTTTATTGCTTGCTCTCACTTTGTGCATTCTTCTTTTTGTAACACTTGGATGCAAAGTGCCCCTTCTTTCAACAAAAGAAGCACTTTTGTTTGGTTGTGTTTTTCTTCTTTCCTTTAGAGCTTGATGCTTCATCATCACTCTCGGCCTCCATGTTTTGGATCTTCTTCTTGGACTTCATTTTGCCTTTGCTTGAGAAGTTGACCTTCTCATCTCCATCATATAGACTCAAGGAACCAATCCTTTGTCTCACATGTAGGATCCTACTCTCCTCGGCCACAAGCACACTATGAAGCTTGTCAATAGAAGGTAAGGAATCTTGTATGGCAAAACTACCCAAATCTAGCTTCTACTTGACAATTTCTATATATCCAAACAAGAATAATAAAAAATATTGATCCAAAGGCTTCACACATGTGAATTACAGCCACTGTACAACCTGATAACAACAAATAAGTTTACTTAAGAAATCCTAAGCATTCATCCACAAAGAACTTGCTTAAGAGAGTGAAAACACCAAATTGCTCCCGAATCAATGTTTCTCATCATTAGCCTTCAAATGGATCTCACATGGATGATATACAAAATCTTCATAACGTCTCTCTAAGGCATCCAGCATGTGTGAGATAGCTCATAATGCTTATCCATATCCACTTTGGCAAAGATTCCACTAATTTGCCACATCATCATTTGTGGCTAGTGTTGACCTTCTAGATTTTTATAATCTAGGAGATAACTCCTACAATTTTGGAGATTTGAAATTTGACTCAAATGAAATCTACATACAATGGATCTAAACTTTATGCTTGACATTTCACACGTGGGAGACCACTCCTACCCATGTGATATAACATTTTATACCACTAGAATGGTGAAGTGGCATAATACTACTAAACTAGTTTTTGGCCAATTTAACCACTAGTTTCCAAATTAAATGAGATGTACAACCTATATGAGCTATCTAAATGACTTAGGCATAGATTTCACATGTGAAAATAGGCTCCACACATGTCTAATGATGATAGGTACAAGTCATTATGGTATTTACAAGATTTGAACTCTGAGGTGGTATCAGAGCCATGGTCCTGGTCCCGAATGAGCAACTGGAAATATCCTTCACCCTGTGCTCACATGACTGGGGGTGTTGGAGGATGCAAGCTACGCACAAAGTAGTTGTGTCTATAAAGTCACCAAAAAAGAGTGCATTCCTCCCATAAGTAAATGGAGACTAAAACACCACCTACATATAAGCTCATTATAGACAATGTACCCTTGTCCCCTGGTACCAACCCTTTTGGGGTGAGAGAGGAATGATAGTGGGTGGCTAGGCAATGAGGATGGGATCCAACACGAGGCCTGCAGGTGTGCACAATTCGCCACATTATCTATTGGACCGCTCTCCGTTGCCGACAAACTCTGAGGTGTTGGAAATCGACCGGCTATGTTTATCAGATTCGGGCATATCAGGTCTGTCTTACTTGATCACAACTTCGAAGTTGCTGGATCTATGCAATTGATTCCATAGCCATGTACAAAACCATGGTGAATTGAGTTTAGCTTTGCGGAAGCATTGTCTCAAGTGTAATGATCAGAGCAAGAAATTGGCCAATGCTATCAGTCATATAAAAACAATTAAATCTACAAAACAATCAATCTACGAATATGAATCAGTCTGAACATAGAATCAACATACATGATCTAAATTGTTGGAGCAATGATGGATTAGTCGTGTAGAAATACAATGTGATTTTCAGAATAGAGGATTGTTCTCCCTGATACAATACTCTATAATAATAGAAAGGAAGGACGATGAAATTGAGCTATGAATGAATTGATTCAATCACACTGGTTGTACTGATTACACTGATTCGACTTTATTGAGCAACTAATAAGTTGCTTAATATATACACATGGCTAACTGATTAAAAGAATAGTTGGCTCATATTTTACAAATTAGATTAAGGCACTACATGCTGTTGCATGTCGCTTTCAGACAACATCTGATTCAGTTAGAGATGTCGATCAAATCAATAACGTCGAGCTAGTCGAAGATCATGGACAAGTCGACGAGGTCGGAGACTTCGAAGAAGTTGATGTCGAGAAAGTTGAAGAACATTGTCATCGACTTTCTTTATAATTCTACAAGTTGCCAAGAAACAAGTGTAATTCAACAGATGTCGTAACCATACAAATATTTACAACAACTAATGAATGGATCTATATTAACATAAAATAAGGATGGAGAGGATAGAAATCCAACGCCCCACTTAATCTGGATCCTTAAATGTCTTGATTCTCAAATTCAAGATAGCACAAAAATTGTCGTGTGCTTCTTGATGTAATCCTTCCGGGTTCTGCAAAATTTCTGAATTACCTTCTTGTTGAGTATTTTACTCCTGATGTAGTGGTATTTGATCTTGATGTGCTTGCTCCTAGATTAAAATCTAGGATTAATTGATAATGCAATTGCACTTTGATTGTCGCACTAGATCATTGTTGGAGCAGATTGTCTGAGACCAATATCAAACAATAAATTTCTCAACCAAATTGCCTCTTTAGTAGCTTGAGAGACTGCAATGTACTCTAACTCTGTCGAAGACATGTCAATGGAGGCCTGCTTATGACTATTCGAAGATATTGGACCATTGTTGAGTAGAAAAATGTATCTAGAAGTTGATTATCTGGTCTCGATATCACCTGCCCAATTTGCATCTGTATATCCATGAAGAGTATGGATATCGGATGGATCTCCATCACCATAGTAAATGTAGAGGTCGATAGTGGCTCGTACATATCTCATTACTCTAATGAGAGCTTTCCAATGGATCATGCTAGGATTGGCCATATACTGGCTCAAGGAACTAATGGCGTATGCAAGATTTGGCCTGGTCAAGATCATTGCATACATCAGAGATCCAATAATAGATTGGTATGGATATTCTTTCATTTCTGCGTCTGAGGGCATTCCTCCTTGGATAACTTGAGAGATCAACTGGATTATGTATAGGCTTGCAATTCATAAAATTGAATTTTATCAACAAGTTATACAAGTACCTCTAGTAATGTATGTAGGAAAATTGCTAAGAATTATTCTTCAGAGAACACGATGAAAGTTTGCATAAATCAAACTAATATCAGTGTCTTCAATCGGGTCTGATTCTGGTCTATGTACTAATAGAACAGTTTTTACCTTGATTGAATAAAACATGCAGATTTAAGAGATATATTGCGTGAGTGTGATAGACAATTTTAGACAATCTAAACAACTGATAAAATCATTGGTTGAGAAACTTTGATCAAAAATGAATTTTTATAATTTTGGTTCTGATTCTTCAGTATACATCTCTTGCTATCTTGTTTCTTTGTTGTATTACAACGAGTAGTGCACATGTATTTATATTGTTACAGGATAGGTCTTTTGGCCTTTTACTTTTGTAAGACGGTTGATATTCAACAAACGTTCTGTTACCAGACTCGAATTACAAATTGTTCGCAACAGTTACTCTGTCGACAATTTCGAGTTTTGCGATAGTTTCGTGTTTTGCGACAGTTGACAGTTTTGAGTTTGAACACGAATCAAAATATTTCACGACAATTTGTTGTTCGCGAATCTTTCGAGTTTCAACAAGATATTGTTCACGAATCTTTTGAGTTTCAACACGAATAAAAATGTATCGAGTTTGACTTCGTTTGTCAACCTTTGTCAATTAAACTGTTCGTCGGATTCGTTATTGATAAGCTATTCATCTGAAGTAGACGAGCTAGGAACTTTAATAAAAATAGTCAACTTGAGAACATAAATGTTGGATAGCTCAAGCGAGTCCGATAGTTTGACTATATGAGCTTTGCCCTTGTCTTTGAGGTTGGTAAACTGATCTTCGATGAAGATGATATCTCGACTGGTGAATATCTTTGACTCGACAAGATCATACAGCTTATAAGCTTTATCTGAAGTAGTATAGCTAATGAAAATAGATTTGATACTCTGGAAGTCGAGCCTCTTCTTAAGATCTTGCAGTATTTGCAAATAAGTGATACATCCAAAAACTCGTAGGTTTGATAATGATGGTTTGGAGCCTGTCCAAACTTCATAAGGTGTTTTGTCTAAGAGACCTTTGGTCGGACATTTGTTCTGAATATAAGGTACGATGGAAACAACTTCAGCCCAGAAGGATTTCGGAAGTGTCGCATAAGCAAACATACACTTGATTTAACTAAGGTCTTGTTCTTTCGCTCAACACATTCATTTGACTGAGGCGAATAGGAGATAATAATTGTTGCACAATGCCGTTGTTAAGGTAATACTCCTTGAATTTGGTAGATATGTACTCTCTCCCGTTGTAGGACATCGGTGCTTTAATTATTTTACCAGTTTCCATTTTTGCACGCTCTTTGAGTTGTCGAAATATTTTAAAAGCCTCTGATTTCTGCCTAATTAAATAATCAGCTCTTCTTGTCGAACATTCATCAATGAAGTAATGAAATACTTTGCATCAAACAACGACGGAGTTTGCATTGGACCACATATATCTGAATGAACAACATCCAGAACATCTTTTGTTGCATGCACATGATTTGATCGATCTAAAAGAAATCCTAGTCTTCTTTCCAAGGATGCAGCTATGACAGATAGGGAGGTCGACTTTGTTGGTTGGATAGTCGAGATTGAGTGCTAGGAATTGTCTGGACATGTTCAACATAGATGTTTGATTCAAGTGTCCTAATCTATAATGCCAAAGTAATGCTGTATTGACAAGAACGGAGATTTTCAAAGCTTGGCTATTGATAGAATAACAATGCGCCAATCTATATAAGTATTCATGCCTCTTGCCAAGTGCAAGGATCTTATTTGTCCTATTGATAATTCAGCATTGATCAAACTCAAACTCTACCCTACGACCTAAATCAGTGATTCTACTTATTGATAACAGATTCGTAAAGAGTTTAGGTACATACAAAACATTTGATAGTAGCTTGTATTGATCATGCTGGAACTTCAATCTTACAATGCCTTCACCTTTGATAGTGTGTGTACTATCGTCGCCAAGATAATGAATTTCTTTGTATTGTAAGATGTAGAGGAGTGAAAATGCTCACAATGACTAGTCATATGTTGAGTTAGATCCAGAATCCAGAAACCAAGAATTATCGAATCACGCCTTTTGGTCTTTGACCATAAACGCTCATTTGTCCATGTCGAGTTCAGGAGATAAAATACTAAAAACCAGTATTGTTGGCGAAATGTTATCAGACAAACTCAGCCAAGTGTGGTTGGATTCTTGAGGGAAATCCAAGTCATGAGTGGTGAGTGTGTGCATTTGAACCTAGCATTTCTAAACAAAACTAAGCATTATCGTCACGATACAAAAAATATGAATCTTGAAGTCAATAGAATTTTTATAAAGTATTAAAGTCGAAATACCAATTTAGTTGATTAGGTTTTTAGTTGATGTTAGATTTAAAGAGACTCATGCGAAATTAAAGCACCAATTTTGTAATACAATGATTGATATTATGAATATATTATTATTGCAAATGATCGTGCTATATTGCCATTGCTTTTGTATGTGCAATGTTTTTTTCAAAAATTGCAATGTCGAATTTTGAGATGTGGATTGACGTAATAACTTCCTAAGAATTCAAAACCATGTGCAAAAACAAAAATCAATATTACATATACAAATCTAATTTATGATGTGCATAAAGCAATGCAATAAAGTATTGTCATTCATAATGCACATAAAGTAATGCAATAAAATATAGAAATGAAAAGTAATCTATGTGCATTAAGTAATTTAGGAATGAAAAGTACCTCATGCTTAGTTTGTTCTTTGATCCAAATGTTCAATGCAACTCAAAAATATGTGAAAAAAGTGGATCTTGAATGGATCCAAACTCCCAAAATACTTGGCTAAGATCTTTGCACAACAAACTACAAAAGCTAGAAATGGCAAAGCATCCTAATGCTACCTTTGATACACATGAACTTGACAAAGCATTCAAGAGACAAAAGAAACTAATAAAAGGTACTGATGAAAGCCAAAAACAACAGCATACCAGCCCTACAACAACAGCTACCACTTTTGAAAACCTCTTAAGATCATACACAAAAGCTTGAAGACAATACACAAAGCAATGCTCTCAATGGAGGAAGAAACTGTGACAATGATTTATTGATCTCTCTCAACAATATAATAAGTTTCTCCAACCTGTTCTCCACGAATTTCAGCCTAATATAGGTAAGAGAGATGACTCTCTCTCCTCTCTCTAGAACTTAGGACCTAATTTTAGGACACCAGTAGCCTAAAATAGCCAATTTTGGCGTATATGTCCAAATAACATTATTTTGGTGTCATTTTAAAGATCCTAAAGTTTGAGACTTCTTCAATATGAAATATATACTAAAATAAGAGTATATAGGCCTCTTTCACACGTGTGAAAACTTAGATCCAAAACTATGTACAAAAATTGCCAATTTAGGCCTCAAACTAGCTAGGAAATGTTGACAGTTTTCACACTCCCTCTTCAACTTAGCTTGCTAATTTTACAACACTACTTTGATCCAACCTAAGAATGATCTCCATCATGAT
Source organism: Diphasiastrum complanatum (assembly GCA_029204225.1). NCBI lineage: Eukaryota > Viridiplantae > Streptophyta > Lycopodiopsida > Lycopodiales > Lycopodiaceae > Diphasiastrum > Diphasiastrum complanatum. Next base: position 68,862,849 of record CM055095.1, on the reverse strand, counting down.
AATAGATCTCTTCTCAAGTGTTCTAATATGTACAATATGAAGTACAACATAACAATGATATAGATAATAGTGTCCATATAGGATGCTTCACTATTTCTTACATCAATTTTACATAGAATGGTGAACAAGATACATGTAAAAGAATATAGAATCATAATGAAAGGATTCCTCCATGCATCCACCTTTGAATCTTTGTAAAACAACATTGAAACAAGTTGTAAGTGAAAGTAACCAACAAATGTTTGCATGCCTCCTCCACATTCCACTATGCCCATAGTGAATGCACCATGTATCTCCATGAATGAACCTCCATCACCACCTTGCCTTTGTAGATCTCCAATCCATGAAAGCCCTTGAGTGAATGAATGCCAAAATGATGTGTTCTCTGCTGCATTTGAATGAGCAAAACCTGAACTTGAAATACTTGAAGTATCTCCACAATATTTGCATACAAACCTTGATCCTACATTGTCAACAATTTGCCAATTTGCCAACACTAGGATGCTAGATCTTGAACTTTGCTCAAAAGTAAACATATTGACCACCTCAATATCTTTCAAGATTTGAATGAATGCATGTACTTGATCATAAAAACCAGCAATGATAACTATTCCATCTCCAAGATCCAAAGGATGCAAGACTATGGAACTAGTTTCATTGAATTTTGACAATTCCAACACATTGACATGACAATGTTCATACATGAGATTAAACAAGTAAGGTAGAGTAAAATGACACTTCCTCCAAAAACCTTACTTGAACCCTCAAGAACCTTACTTGAACCCTCAAGGACCTTAAAAACAGATCCAAAATGATTTTTCCATGTGGCTCCCCTTTGATGCTTTTGACTAGCTTCCAATTGCTACTTGTCTCTTGGTGTTGATGAAGCGATTCAAGATCAACATCTTGATCTTCCAATAAAACATTGTGGTACGTTTGTTGTGTTGCTTAATAATGTTCATAACACTATAGCGGGACTGTTTTTCGGTTATTAGGGTTTTTTTTTCGATTATTATAAATACTAAGTATATGTTTTTATGAACCTAAAAAAAAAATGGATTTATGTGCTCATATTGAATCTATAACTCATAGTAAAAGACAATAAAAAGGTAAATGATTTCACCTCAGATCCTTATGCTCTGACTTAAATTTCAAGGAGACTGTCCATAGGTTGGAGTCACTCTGCATTTTTCTTCAGTGGCCCACATACTTTACTGCCAGACTGCCGGTTCCATCAATACCTTTACCAGAGTAGTCTCTCTCACACAACCCAGAAATAGGCGTGGGCTGGGTCGCGATGTGGAAGCAGGTCTTCTCACCCTTCACTCTTTTCAGGCTCAGATCGCGATGGCACAGATCGCGATGGTCTAGCGGGGCTCCCTTCCACTGAAACGCGATGGTCTAGCGGGCCTCCCTTCCACTGAAACAGGTCGCTTCTCTTCACGGATACACACAGGGTTGCATCTGCGATCAGAATCGCAGATGGTGGTCTAGCGGGCCTCCCTTTCTGATCACAGAACACAGATGGCCTTCAGGGACTTCACGGCTGACTGCCCTCTCATTACTGTCTTAAATTCTCTGATCTTCAGCGCTGACAGTCTACGATCAATGGACTCGATTGGGTTCTTTCCATAAAATTGTAGGTTTGAGCGGCTCCAGCAGCAGATCGCTCCTTTCAATTCACTGAACGGTCTTCAACAACTGGTTCAGAAAGACTGGTTCGTTATGTCTTCACTGTTGCTGGCTTTTCACTTTCCTTCAAACAGCAATGAGACGGACTGCCATAGGAGTGGTGATTCCAACAAGATAAAACGATTGCATTCAAAGCTTTTGTCGCAGGGATCTGACTTCTCTTGAATATTCAGAACAAACAGGGACTGTTTCGCTCCTCTCAATCCTGCCTCGCGCTTTTGTTACGGGGATCTGTCTGTTCAATCACCACAGGCGGATATGTGCCCTCTTCCCTAGCAGCGAACCATTTCCTCACAAGGATCACAATCATAACAACCTTCTTCAAATCAGAATGCGCTCCTCAGACTCAAACTATCAGCAAAGATTGGATACTCTCATTATCCTAAGTTCTTGCACCTCTTTTCCACAGAACGTATTGTAGTACATTTCGCTCAGATTAAAACTCTTTTATCAATGAGCTATTTCATAACCTGGCCGTCTGTAGCAGTAGATTCTTGCCAAGAAACTTCACAAAATATGTTGAAATCGTAAATCGAATGTCTTGCGGAGCACTCTGTTCGCAGCAAGGACTAAGCATTCACTCCATTACGCTGATGTCGAACTATCGGACATCGCTATGACAGCAAAGCTTTTTCTCTCTCTTCCAAACAGAAATGAACCCCTAACGTTTCTCTCTCTCCATCCTTCTTCGCGTGAGAGAGGAGATGCCTCATAACTAACTTTTCACTAAAGGCCTATCTTGAATATTTTGGCCTCCAAAACCATTTTTCCAGTTTGGGGTTTTCGAAACTCCGATTTTTTTCCGGATGTCGAACTGTCTCATAGGTATCACCATTACTTCCATTCTTGTCTGTGTTACCCGTGACTTCGTATTCAACACGAACCATCATAAAACTGGCAACTCAGCATCGCGTACAAACCAACACTCAGTATAATCAACTGTCATCCCCACCAAGGAAAATCACCAAAATATCAATACTTTGAACTCGGAAAACTTGTTTGACATCAACCCAACAAGTTTGATTTGTAAGTCTGCACTGTACTTTGCATCAACAATTTTTTTTTAACTACCGTTTTCATTCCACTTCTTCCAGTAACAAGATTTTTTAAGTCACAAACTGCTCTTCACTAGAAACCGCAACTGATCGTCGTCGAATCCTTAACCTTAGGACCTTTCCTCGAAACTTAAGTCAGTGCCTTAAAGGTACCTGGGCATCTTTTATTAATCATGATATAAAGTACATTTCATCATTACAATATGGCGAAAAATTGCCATTTAATAAAACTACTTAGCAACGGTCGATATTATCATCCATCAAAGTCACTTATGAGTGTTGCAAAAAATAGCTTATTGCTATTTAACAAACTTACTGAAAATAGTAACGTAGTAAAAATAGCTCTAATTTGTCTGCTATAACTGTCATTTGAAAATTGATTATGACATTTGAACATGCCATAGAATTTCATAGCTACTCTTTAACATAGCCACATTCGTGCATAATAGCAGATTTTGCACATATGAGATACATCTAGCACATTTTCTTCTAGAAAATCAGCATCAATGAGATCTGAATCTCTGAAGATACTTTCTCTCAAACACATGATTAACATCCCACAAGATCTCATCATTGCTTGATTTCAACCTTTCACTATAGGTGAAAACAATGTCACCATCATAAACCAAAAGATAGATTTCTACAATTCTATCCAACATGAAGTAGAGTAGATGAAGTTGAGTATCAAACCTAATCAAACCAGACCATTTGAGTTCAAACCAAACCTCAATGAGCTCACCAATGAGATCTTCCTTGCCTTGAAGAAATTGCCACTTGAGTTGCTCCATGTAGTCTTCTTCATCCAACCTTTTGCCATCTTGATCATGCATGAACACTCCACCACAATCATAGCATCCTTTGAGTTGATGAATAGATGTAAGATCCATGCCTTGGATCTTCCCAAGAGTCACTCTTCCTTTGCCCTTTCCTTCACAAGACTCCCTCTTAATGATCACACCACAAAAGTTAGCAATCTCTCTCTTGATAGTTGCATAATAAGAAATGGAAGAATCTCGAACATTAGAAGCCATGAAAAGAATACATTGTACCTTCAGCATAAGAATGATTGAATAACTTTTTCTTGTCAAACCTGGACTTCTAATCAATGATATAGGTAATGATAATGAACCCTCACTATCATTCACAAAAACATCATTCAAAGTACATCCTACTTTGAACACTTCACATTCATCTCTCCCTTTTGACTTGAGATCTTCCTCACCAAGTCTCATGATAGAACCTTTTGATCTACTTTATTTATGAATACATGTGACATCACTTGTTGCACAAATGACTTTCTTGGACTCATCAAATAAAGATGCAACGGAAACTTTTTCTTCAATCATGCTCAAAGCACCATCTTTTTCCAAATGAGTAAATAAGTCATTAGCAACAACCATTTTCAAAGAAGAGTTTTCATCACCACCATTGATGAAGTTAGCTCTCTTATTACCTTTTCCATTTTTGCACTTGCCATGTAGTTCCATTAAAGAGCCACCAAGACTTTGAAATTGTAGAAGAGTTCAAACATGATACAGATTTAGCACCAAATGACTCCATTTGACTAGTAGGTAGCACTAGTCCATCTTCAAGATCCAATGGATCCAAAACATTGATCATAGATTCACCAAAAGTTGCCAAGCTAGCACAACAATAACTATCTCCAAGAAGCTCATTAGATCTCAACCTAGATCTAGCATAAGGAAGTTCTTTAGACTTTGCATAAGATCTACCAATCTTATTGATGCTAGGAATTGACTTTTGAAAGTTGAGAGAACCACCAACATCCATTTTATTCCTCTTTTAGACATAACAAATGCATCAAGCTTGTAAAGTCTACCTTGTCTATTGCCCCTAGCAATCAAGACACACCATGAGAGAATCACAAGAATCTAGATCCTCATTAGAAGTACAAAATTTGTTTTGCTTGCTACCTTCATTACTTTGCTTCTTATGACATTCATTTGCAAAATGACCTTTTATCCCACCATAAAAGCACTTGAACTTTGACTTGTCTTTCTTTCTAAAAGAAGTAGAACAGGAGGAGGAAGAGTGATCATCATGATCCGAGTTACCACCTTTGGACCATTTCCCTTTGCCTTTACCTTTGCCTTTGACTTTGCCTTTTGTGAAGAAAGCCTCTTCATCTCCACCTTTCAAGGATGCACCATCAAGCTTTGATTGCAACCTATGTTCTTCAGCCAATAGGATTTCTTGCAAGTTAACCAGACTTGGCAAGACTCTTTGAATGGAAAAACTTTGCACAAGGTTTAGCATGTTCATCTAGCAAACCATTCAACATAACCTGGACTATTTCACCATCTTTTATGTTTTCATCAATGGATGCTATATCATCACTTAAGGACTTAGCCCTCGAGACAAATGCATGAGCACTTTCACTCTCTCTTTGTCTACTAGAAAATATTTGCCTCCTTAAGGTCAATACCCTAGATGTGGACTTTGATTCAAAGAGCTTCTTCAAGGCATTCCATGCCTCACTTGCACTCTGACTATTACCAACTTCCTTGAGAAGTTCATTGGTAACATTCCTATGAAGAGCCCTTTTGGCCTTCTTACCAAACCTTTGTTGCTCTTGAACTGTGGGTGGTCTCTCTTTAGTTCCTGCAACTATGTCCATGAGTTCATTCAACTCAAGTAAGGATTCCATCCTCACTTTCCAGGTAGAGTAGTTTGATGAACTCAACCTATCATTAGTTTCTAACATGATCCCACCATTGGAAGCCATGAATATAATGATTCTTCAACTTTTAGACTCTGTCCTAATGCACCTAGCACTCACTTTCCTCTCAACAAATGATGGATAAGGAGATCTCAGAAGATCTAGGACCCTAAAACACTTTTATCTTGAACCTGGCTGGTTTCCAAGCATAGAAAAGAAGATTGAAACACATGCAACACTTTGCACACACTAAGAATGGATTAAAAACTCAAAACAAATTGAACACACTCTTGCTTAAGCTATCAAACTTTCCAGCAAGTGACCAAATCAAGTTATGGTGTGAAGAGTTACTTGCATTCTTAGAAAATACACAAGCCAAGAATACCTAGAATTGAACAAACTTGATCAGCATATGATCAACACACTAAGATATTGATTCAACATGTAAAACCACATGTAAACCACACTTCTAAGAGTTTATAAACTCCAGCAAATGATATATACAAGCTTTAAAGGTGAATGAAAGAGCACACTTAGTGAATCACAAGACTAGCTTCACTAGCTTGTCAAATCTTGGTGTTTAGATGTAGATCTAAGATCACTTCTCATGAGAATGTTCCTCAACCTGTTAAGAACCTGAAAACACATTTGCATAATGGTTAAAACCTTCCAACAAATGCTCCAATCAAATTACATAAGGAGAGTTACTTACATGCTCAACAAAGTACACCAAAATTTATGCAAAAGATTGTTGACAATCTGTTCACCCAAAAGGGGATCTTTCATCCAAGTGGGAGCTTTTCTCAACCTTTTGGAGAAATACAAAATCATTCAAAGAGTATTTGTCATCCACTTAAGGAGAAGGTTCATCCACTTAAGGAGAGTGTTCATCCACAGAAGTGGAGATTGTCAACAATACATTGAACAGAACATTGTTAGTATTGAATATGCACAAGCCTCACAATCAACAAATGATTAGGTGCTATGATCTGATCCAAAATAGCTTCTTCTCAGCCTCTGATCTTTGATAGACCTGCAATATGCTTTTGATCCACACGTTCAACTCACAAAATGAAGGTTAGTAAGATTTGATCAACAGTGCAATGCATAATCATGCTAGAACTTGATCAAACAACCAAATGTCACCATAAGTGGAAATCTTACTAAAAATTAGCAGCCAACTAGCTCTGTTACCATGTGCAAAAAGTGGATCTTGAATGGATCTAAACTCCCAAAATACTTGGCTAAGATCTTTGCACAACAAGCTACAAAAGCTAGAAATGGCAAGGCATCCTAATACTACCTTTGATACACATGAACTTGACAAAGCATTCAAGAGACAAAAGAAACTAATAAAAGGTACTGATGCTAGCCAAAAACAACAACATACCAGCCCTACAACAATAGCCTACCACTCTTGGAAACCTCTTAAGATCATACACAAAAGCTTGAAGACAATACACAAAGCAATGCCCTCAATGGAGGAAGAAACTGTGACAATGATCTATTGATCTCTCTCAACAATACAATAAGTTTCTCCAACCTATTCTCCACGAATTTCAGCCTAATATAGGTGAGAGAGATGACTCTCTCTTCTCTCTCTAGAACTTAGGACCCAATTCTAGGGCACCAGTAGCCTAAAATAGCCAATTTTGGCCTATCTGTCTAAATAACATGATTTTGGTGTCATTTCGAAGGTCCTGGAGTTTGAGACTTCTTCAATATGAGATGTATACTAAAATAAGAGTATCTAGACCTCTTTCACACGTGTGAAAGGTTAGATCCAAAACTATGTACAAAAATTGCCAATTTAGGCCTCAAACTAGCTAGGAAATGTTGACAATTTTCACAATATTGTTTAAAAAACAATTCATGAACATCGCTTCTCCAAGAACACCACTCCAAGAATAACCCGATAATAATGCGCATGCTATTTTGTACACCCTTTTTTTTTTTTAACCTAATCAGGGACGTCGCAATCTGACATCAAAACATGTTGGACACAAGTCGAATAGACGTCGTACACACACGTCAGACATGTTTTGGGATGGTTTTGTTAACAGACGTCGAATTCCGACATTTTTTGGGATGTCAAAATTCGACATCCATGTAGACGTCGGATGAACGTTGTGGATGTTTTTTGGGGTGGTTCTATTTCAACAGATGTCGGATTATGACATCTTGTATGCTTGTCAGAATCCAACATCCATGTCGGATCCGAAATGACGTCTTTGGACATCGGATTCCGACATCTAGCTTGGACATCGAATTCCAACGTCCACGTAGGACGTCGGAATCTGACGTCCACGTCAGACCCGACATCAATCAACGTGACCTGAGGTCCGAGAAGTTGACAACTTATGAATGTCGGATTCTGATGTAATTTATTCTCATCGTATTCCGATGACCTCATTCCGACGTGTTTTGCAACGTCCACGATGAAAAAAAAATTTAACGTCTTGATTCACGTCACAAATCGCGGCGGGTGTTGTAGTGTTTTGAGTACATGAAGGGACTTGGTCTATAAGAAACAAAGTGCTTTACGTAAATTTTAAGGCTATGTTGACGCTGATTGGGCAGGAAGTGTAGATGATAGAAAGTCAACTACAGGGTATGCTTTTAGTTTTGGTAGTGGTTGAAAAACTAGCAAGAAGTAGGACACTATTTCTCTTTCTTCTATGGAAGCTGAGTATAAAGCGTTAAGTTCTGCTACTCAAGAAGTTGTTTGGCTTCTTAAGTTGTTGAGTGAGATTGGCATAAAGCAAGTTCATCCTACCGTTATTTTTTGTGATAGCCAAAGTGGAATACAGTTGGCTAAGAATCCTGTCTTTTATGCGAGAACAAAGCATATTGAAGTAGATTATCAATTTGTGCGTGAAAAGCTACAATGTAAAGATATAGGTGTTACACACTGTTCTACGATGTTATAACTTGCTGATGTATATTTACAAAAGCTCTAAGTAAGCAAAAGTTTTAAACTTCTAGAGTTAAACTTGGCTTGGATGGAGTTATGTAACAAGTCTTACTTGTTGATACTGTCATGGAGGTATGTTCCATGAATAGTGTAGACTTTAAGGTCAAGTGAGGTGTTGATTATTGGGGGAGAGAGTTAAATAACAATAATCAACATGTAAGTTTCATGGTTTCTTTCTAAGTTTGATGGTATTAGCTCTAGATTTATCGGGCCATTTCTTTTACGAGCTCTTGTAGAGTTCGTAAGAAATTTCTCCTTGTACTTTAGTATGATTGTGAATATACAGCTTATGGGCTAAAAGCATGGTTTGGTGGTACAACATGGACTGTCAAGGACACTTCCTTTTTTGGGTAGAAATACACTCAAAAAAAAGTTTATTGTTTAACATTCTAAACTGGGTCCACTAGAGATGAAGAGACTATGATTATTTGTAACAGATTTGCAAGTGTGTATTTCTAATAATCGCTTAATAATTACTTCTGTTATGGGACAACTGGCTGCTGACTTCTCTCTCTCGCTCTCGCTCTCGCTCTAGTTCTAGCTCTGTTTCTCTCGCAATTCTCTCTCTCTCTCTCTCTCTCTCTCTCTCTCTCTCTCTCTCTCTCTCTCTCTCTCTCTCTCTCTCTCTCTCTCTCTCTCTCTCTCTCTCTCCCCCCTCACGTTCAAAAGATCTCCAGCTCTAGCTCTCTCTCTGCTCGTGTTCACAAGATCTCTCAATATTGGTTTGATAAACCTCTTTCTTGATGATCATGCTCTTTCTAATCACGTTGTGGCTGATCCAGGTCTTTCTTGCTGACCGTGATCTATTTTATTGAGCTCTTTGTCTGATCGATTAGTTTGTGCGCAGAATAACAAAAAATTCCAGCATGGATAGTTTGCAGGACATTTAATATATTTCCGGATATTCCAGTAGTTTTTTCTACAATGCATGAGACGTACGCAATTGATCCCAGCATGGAACCTCGTCTCTACGCCGACAAAGCTACAATGAGAGACTATTGGACTGGTCAGAAATGGGAACAAAGAATGAAAGAAATTTTTTTAGGAGACTTGGAGATCAACCTTCAGTAGATGACATCAAATCAAGAAAACGAATCTGCCTAGCGACAACAAAATATTGGCGAAGACATACACAACAATTTTCAATAGGTATTCAAAGGGAGATATTCTAGGAACTACTTCTGCAACCAACTTTTTGGGAGCTGCAAATATCATCTAATATTGTTGAAAACAATTTTCTTTCTAACATCCGTAACACCATCAGTCAAATTAAGGTGCCCCACTCGGCGGATGAACTCTTCGTGAAGAGATCTTTGCTTGTGATGGTACTAAATAAAGCTGATGGCACAACGAATCTCCCTCATTTGATAATTGCAGGTGCTTTGGGTGTTCATCATAGAAATATTGATGCAGCCAGCTCTCGCCTTAACATTAAATATGATAAGGAGGTTTTGCCCTTGAGTGCATGTCAGAGACCATTGCCTAGAGGTAGCATAATCATGGCCCCACGTCGGAATCCACGTGATATGTTATTGTGACTAATTGATGTTTTAATCCAAATTTTATATTGGAGCTCACATTCCTTTTTATTATAAATTTTTTTTATCTTGATGAGTTTGCAATCCGTTGAAAAGGGCCGAGATCTTTTGTTGGTCATGAACAGTTGCAGCAGCTCATTGGAGTTCTCTCCTAGTTCGTCAAGGAACTGCTTGAGCCATGTAAGCTCGTTCGAAATCTTGGCTGCTGCAACATACTTTGCTTTACAAGATGATTTCATAGTTATGGTCTGCTTCCTACTGATCCATATCATAGCTGCTTTGACTACTATTGTGCATCCTCTTGAGACGCTCTTGCAGTCATCTTTCAGGGATGCCCAGCTTGCATCGCTGTAGGATTTGATCTGGAATCTTTCATGCTGAGAGAAACACAACCCATAATCCTTCGTCTATTGAAGCTATTGCAGAATTTTTTTGGCTATCTTCTAATGCATAGGGCCTAGATTGATATTAAACTGGCTCATTTTAAAAATTGCATAAGCAAGTCAGGGCGTGTATCGTCTGCCAAGTATATGAGTGATCCAATCAACCTCCTATAGGGCACGTTCCACATGGCTTCCTGCTCTTCTACATCCTACGGATAGTCCTGCTTGGTCAGGATTGTTTCAGCCACCATCGACGTATTAGCTCCCTTGCAATCTGTCATCTGAAAATCGTCAATGATTTTCTAGATGTATCTTGACTAGTGAATATACAATTTTCCTTTGTCAAGATCTCTATGAATCTGCAATCCTAGGTAGCATCTTGCTTCCCCTAGGTCTGATATTTCAAAATACTGTGAAATATCATGCTTTATCTGAGCAATCAGGTCATCTGTTCTGGACAAAATCAAGGTGTCATCAACGTAGACAGCAATGATTATGATTTCTCCATCTTGACCTTTGTATAGACATTGTAGTCGACCATCAATGGTTGAAATCCTAAGGATATGAAGGTGTGATCCTTCTTCTTATACCACTGCTTGCAGACTACTTCAGTCCGTATATGCTTCTTTGCATTCGACAGACGTAGTTGAAAAAGTGTGAGCAAATGAATGCTGGTGGTTGGTCCATATAGACCTCCTCATTCAACTCGTCGTGTAGGAAGGCGGCCTTTTCATCCACTATGTGGATATTGAGATTGTATGTTGTTGCATATGCAAATAGTAGGTGCAAGGACGAATGCTTTACGATTGGAGAAAAGGTCTCAATATGGTCAATACCATACTTCTGAGAGAAACCTTTTGCTACCAAACTGGCCTTATACTTTGATACATTGCCATTAGGTCCATACTTGTATTTGAGAATCCATTTACACTTTACAGTCTTCCTGTCTGTTGGTAATGGCTCCAGATCCCAGACATTGTTCTGCTCCATGAAATTTATCTCATCTTCCATCATTTTAATCCACTTGTCCTTATCTAGACAACTGATAGCTTTCTCATATGTTTGAGATTTTCTGCCAAATCCACAGAACTCCTCTAACATAGAGGCTGAGATGGTGTTGTGGTGTATAGGCTGTAGTCTTCAAGTGAAGTATGCCTTTGCTGGTGCAATATTCTGCAAAGCGTTTGGAGATGTATTCTCCTACTCTGTACGTTCTCAGCTGCTTCACCTTCTTGTGAGTCCATTTCTCAGCCCAATTCACGAACTCTGTGAATTTGTCCAGGGCCTCTGACTTGTTGTGGATAAAGTACACGGCTGCAAATTTGCTGAAGTCGTCGATGAAAGTGTTCTTGCCGTTGTTGGCTCTGTCTTCAGCCATCTTGGAGGACTCGAGTTCCTCCACGTAGGATGAGCTATTGTCGCTCTCCTGTCTGCCCTGATCTTTCTTGTTTCTAGGATTTTGGTTGCAGTCAAGGGCTGTGTTACCATCCCATTTCAGATTGGTCAGCTAATCTTCAAGAAGCATAATTTGGCTTCATGATTTCGTTTGAAATCTGGTCAGCAAGGTGTCCCACATGTCTCTTGCATTGAAAAGTGTGGCTAGATCAAGTGTCAAGCTGTCTCTAAGGGAGGAAGATAGGATGGCTACTGCCTTGTCATTTCTTTCTCTCCATTCCCGTAGCTCCTTGCTAGTGGGCATTTTCTCTGTGCCATCAACCCAGGGCCATAGACCTTCTCCTTTCAGTATAAGAGAAGTCTTCGCTTTCCATGCTAGGAAGTTTGATCCTGAAGAGTCAAGGATCAAGCAGATCTTTGATTGAATGATGCTGATGGATGCCATTGCCTAAAGACACAGCTCTGATAGAGTTTTTCGGGCTCTGATAGAACTCATTGCTCTGATACCACTGATGGGAATCTCTCTATGCTCCGTGAAATGTTAGAAATGCTATGATAGTGCTAATGGGACTTCTCGAGGATGAAAGTCGGATAGAGCCGACTTGGCAAGAGTAGCTACTGCTACTGATTGCAGTCTAATTCTCTTCCAAGCCCCAGATCGCTACTACAGATCTGATATAAAATCAAACTTGTACACAACAGATAATGTTGAGTAAAACAACAGCGGAAAGATATCTATTCCTAGCATGCATTCCAATATTGCAAATCATACACATTACAGAACAGAGTATTGCGAAAATCATTTCTATTGTCAGAACTGAATATATAATGTTTTTTTTGAGCATTGTCTGTTTCCCAGATCAGCGTGTTGGTGCAAGAGAGGTGTTCTCTCTCACGAGTAATGCAACGCTATATCAAACTCTTACAGTTTTATCTATTATGTATCCGTGACTATATATATTTGTATCTGTGATCTCTTTTTTATGCGATCAATCCAGAGAACTAATTAAGTTTAAAAGATCTAATCAAAAGAAAAAGCCTTAGCCTTAAACAAAACTGATTCTAGTTTCCCGTCGCTGTCCTCCGTTCATTAGTTGCCTTCTGCCCGTTACACCTTGTCTTCACGCTGCAGACCTTCGCATTTTGCTAAAAAGACACTTTTGTGATTTTAAGGACAAGTGTCACTTTTTCAAGGGTAGGTGTCGCCTTTTCAAGGGCAGGTGTCGCTTTTTCAAGGGTAGGTGTCGCTTTTTCAAGGGCAGGTGTCGCTTTTTTCCGAAAGGTGAAAAATTTGACAGTTGGCTGAAAAAACATTTCTAAGGCATTTGGAGTTGTTTTTTTCCAAAGGACAAAAAAGCCGACTTTAGGGCAAAAACCACTTTTAAGAGCAGTGTTGCATTTCTAAGGGCGAGTGTCGCTTTTCTAAGGGCAAGTCTCACATTTTCCCGAAAGGCCAAAATGCCGACAATAGGCCTAAAAATGCGACAATGTCGAGAAAAGTTGCCAGAGTTATTTTCTAAGTGTTTTAGACCTATGAATGAATTTTTCTCATGACCCAAAAATGCAAACTATGCGACAAAACAGTTCAAAAATGCAGACTGTGCAAAACATAGTTTAAAATGCATAGTTGCCTAAAACAGCAAAGGAAAAAGTAAGTAAAAATTCGAAGGCTTTGAAAGATAGAAACTCTTAGTTTCTTCACATGGACCAATCAAAACACTCAAACTTGAAATCTACGTAACGTAACTTTTTGAGAAAAAAAAATGGCATAACTTTAAGTCCGATTTTAGCGGAGTTTGGTTTGTTGGAAAGCGCTTTCCAATGATATCTTACATGATGTGTACTTCTAAGTTACGATTAAAACATTATGGCAAGTCAAAGGTATTAGTTGAAAATAGTGTTATAATATTTTAATAATACAAAATGGACCTTTGCACGAATTCTTATAAGGTCCTTTTGGAGCTCAAAACTTTCCTAATGACAACTGATGTTTTTGCCAAGGCACTAAGCTTGGATGGACATAAAGTTTTGTGCAGAACTAAGTTTGAAGGTCAAGGTTTACAAGCACTTTCCAATGATATCTTACATGATGTACTTCCAAGCTACGATTAAAAAATTATGGCAAGTCAAAGGTATTAGTTGAAAATAGTGTTATAATATTTTGATAATACAAAAGGGATCTTTGTACAAATTCTTATAAGTTCCTTTTGGAGCTCAAAACTCCTCTAATGACAACTGATGTTTTCACTAAGGCACTAAGCTTGGATGGACACAAAGTTTTGTGCAGAACATTGACAAATAATAGGGATCTACCCACAATTGACGAGGGTTGGCAACATAACTCCTAATAGAATTCGGAGTCTTCTAAAAAACTATTGTTCTCCATGTCGGCTGCTCTCCCAATGCTGGTAGCTTGTCCAATTCCTTTCCCTCCTCTATCTTAGAGGTCTTGAATTTAATCACCCATCCACCTCTCGAGGACTCATGCGGATGTTGTTGTAGAAACGCTTGAATCTGGTCCTCGATGGTGATTGGTTTCTGAAACAATGGCCTGGGCCTTGAAGTTGACGGACCTTCTTCCATGGTTTGGTCATCTGGTATGTCTTGTATTTCTCATCTGTACAAACTTGTATCCAAGCCTCCTTGATCTTGGTGCTGAGGCGAGAACTGTAGCATCTTGGAAAATGAAATTTGAGGCTAGGCTTCCAAAACTTGAGCGATTGTCTTTTCATAATCTTTAATGATTGCTTTTGCCTTTGCCAGCTCAGTTGTTGTCGTACATTTGAGTTTATCAAATTTTTATTGAAATCCTACCAATAAAGTTTGGTAGGTTTCAACCTTCATGAACATGTATATGATCTCTTCCCGTGAAACTAGACGGTCAGGTATTTGTGTCTGGAGGTAAGAGTCGTGTTCAAGAGTGCTCACATCCAATTTACCTTGTAGGCACTCTCATTCAAGCTCAGCCATATCCAATTGACCAACAATCAACAACACCTATTGTTTTTGGCGTCTTGGACAGCTTTGTCCACTTGGTCTTGATATGCATTTTTCATGTCTTTCTTTTCATCTAAGATGGTATAGGTCACTTGTGTAAGGTTAGTGACTAAACTCAATGCATCACCAGAATCCATGGTTGGTGTGGTAGTAGCAGCAAGCCTGGTAATCCTGATCCAGAAGCTTGAGTTGGGTTGCCTTGAGGTTTTGGCTGTGTATCTTCTTCCTCGAACACATCATCTTCTTCAAAACCATCAGATATGGTGGCATCAAATTGCTTTGGTGATTGAACAACATGGGCGACCCTAATGGTATCTGGTGCTACTTCGGCTTGATCTTGCCGATTAGTCTAAAATGATAAATAAACAATGGTAGAACTATCATGGAATGTTCGAATCCTTTTCCAGGGGATTGGGGATCAAAGGGCCCTAGGCTCTTGGGCATCTCAAAAATTTCATCTGGCCTAAGGAATTGAAATCATCAAATATGTCCATGAAAGCCTGGGTGTTTGGTGAAATTGCTTGAGTTTGTAGGATGAGGCGGCTTGGGTAGTTCTTATTGGAATGGTGGCTCCAATGGTCACAAACTGTCCCTGTGAGGAAGCGGAGGTGGATTCGGAGGATGGGTAGTTCAGTGCGAATTGCAGCAGGGGGTGGTAGCGTAGCTGAAGATGTTTGCTTAGTACGATGTCGGGCCGCAGGAGGCGAGTCAAGAATGACGACTTCGTTGTGTACACAATCGATCACTATGAGAACTAGAAGCCTATTGCGAGGACTCGACATATGTGTCTTCATACATAGATAAATACGGTGTTAGGAACAAACCATGAATCCTATTATTGAGGTAGGAGACAGAAAAGAAGGACAAAAGTGGGTCAGCCACAAACTATTGCTTGGTATTGCTTTTAATGGCCTGCTTAAGCTCACCAAGTACCATCTTGAACCAATTATAGGGTTCTAATAGTCCGGATCCTAACTTGTAGTTGGATTCTACTATGCAATGCAGGATCTAAGAAGAGATGCACTTCTTCCTAAGTTTGCCAACCATTAGAAAGTTATTCAGTAGTTTTGTAGTGGCATGGATAATAGGATTGTGGATGCATTCTAATAAATAGCCATCATGGGTCCAATAGTGTTCATTGGTCGTATCTATGAATGGCTTTATGGTCATCTATGCATGTTTGTGTTGGATTTATCTCCTCTACTCTCCTAGATCCTATGTTAATTTGTCTCCATTCATGTTGTTGCATTTTTACTTGTGTGTCCCATAGTCTGCATATTTGAACTGTTTGTCACTACAATCTGCATTTTTACTCAGGAATTTTCACAAGCGAAAAAGCCTGACACTGTCGTTGAAAAATCCGACACTGTCGTCTTTTCACCTTCAGGCCATCCTGAGCAACTAAGTGTTTTGCAGCACTTCTAGAAAAGCTACAATTGCACAGTTTGCATAAATACAAGTAAATTTAAATAGGCAAAAAATGTAACTCTGCATTTTTACACGCAATTTATGACAGACAAAAAATGCGACAATGTAACAGTCTACATTTTTACATGCAATTTATGATAGGCGAAAAATGTGACAATGCAACAGTCTGCATTTTTTACTTGCAATTTATGACAGGCAAAAAATTTGACAAAATGTCACAATTTTTGCATTTTCACTAGCGTCAATTTTAGCGAAGCCCGACATTGTGGCCTCCTCACGCTTGTTCTATGCGTTGTGCAATCAAATTTGACAATGACAACAGCCACCCACGATCTCCTACAGATGGCACAACCACTTTTGTACCTTCTTCATCTGCACACCTGTAAAATTTGTGTATAGTGAATAACTTTTTCAGTATTCACAGATAGAGAACGAAGCATGATTTGTAACATGTGAGACAGACATTGTAGATGCTTTCACACATTGATTTCGCTTTTCAGACAGATTGTCAGTAATAGGTTCATAACCTTCATAGATTGTGATTAGCTTTGTGATGCACACGGTTACGTCTACTATTGTTTTGTGCTCAACTGCACTATTGACTTGTATATTTCATTATACTTAATCTGATTACAACTTTGTTTGGTTCTGCGTTCAGATTTGTGTCAATACTGTAATGCTTTTCCATGTTCTATCTGACTATCTAATTGATTTGTTTGGTTGTCTGCTCATCGCTTCCACTACCACCGCACATTAGAAGCTTTAAAATTATTATGTTCTTGTGTTTGCCTACTAAGTTACCAGTAGTGCACGCACCGAGAGTATTGAAGGGGACCGATCTATCGTTTCCTCCAATTTCTCTGACATGGTATTAGAGCCAAAGATATTAGAACCAATCTGATTCTTTAAGCGGTTATATTTAAAGCTATTTCTATAGCATGATAAGCTTCCACAGAAACAAGACTCTACTAGCCGATAGAGTGATTGTCTTCTTGTTCTGTAATTTAGCACCGAATTTTCATACTTAAGTCATTGATAGTTTCTCCTATCACCTAGACTAATCTTCCACATGGATTCCCAAGGGAAAGCCAGTCCTATCATGGACAAGCTTGATGGAGCTAATTACCATATGTGGAAATTTAAGATGAGAACTGTGCTAATGGCTAAAGAGTTGTATGATGTTATTACAAGTTCAGAGGGAATACCTAAAGTTGACGACGTAGCAATCTCCAGATGGAAGCTGAAGGATGGCAAGCACTTGCGCTGATCATTCTCAACATTTTGGATACTCAAATTGGCCATTTGTTCGAAGCTTAGACATCCAAAGAAGTCTAGGACATCTTGAGCACATTCTACAAAGTGCGAGATATAGCTTCCAAGAAGCTACATCTCGGGAAGAAATTTGACTCCCTCAAGATGACAAATGGTGATTCCCTACAGAATCACATCAATCAGTTCAAGAACCTGCTGAAGCAAATGACCGCTGTCAGATTTATCATAGACAATGAAGACACAGTAATGCAATTGCTTACAAGCTTGCCAAGCTCATGCGATAGCTGGGTGATGATTATCACAACGCATTCAGAGTTGACTCTTTCAAGAGTGACTGTCATTGCAATGTTGTTGCAAAAAGACACATAGAGGAACGAAGCCTCCAATTCCTCAGCCGATAAGAAGAAGTTGTTCTGTAGATACTGCAAGAGAAACAACCACGAGATTCAAGACTGTCGGATACTATAAACAAAGAACAACAACAAGGGACAGTCAAATCAAGTGGCCAATGCAGCTACAGAAGTTCCACTACCCATTCAAGAAGCGGATCATGATGGTTTCATGACCAGCCATTAAGGAGCATTCAATGACAGTTCTTGGTTCCTGGATTTTGGTGTCACTAAGTCTCATTGGCTGTTTCGAGTCCTATACACCCGATAGTACCAAAAATATGTTCACCTTGGTGACAATAGCACATAGGCTATTAAAGGTGAAGGTACTATAAGATTAAGCTTTGCAAATGATCAGCCTAAGCTACTTTCTAAAGTCCTATATGTATCCAATATGTCTACAAATCTGCTCTCTGTAAGCAGAATCACAGATCTAGGACATAAAGTAGAATTCGAATGTGATCATTGCAAAGTAGGTGATAGGACAAACAAGATTCTAGCACTCGAAAAGAGACATGGATACTTCTATAGATTGACTCATTGCTTTTATGTCTCTAGTCAGGTGCTCAGTACTTCTATTCAAGCAAATAAATGTCTACTTTGGCATTATAGACTTGGTCACTTGAGTCATGCTTCTGTACAACAAATGTCTAAACATTCTATTGTTCTTGATCTAGACTATCTTGAAAAGTCGAATTACCTGTCTGTCAAGACTGTTTAGTTGGTAAACAGAC
The DNA here is from genome assembly GCA_029204225.1 of Diphasiastrum complanatum. Classification (NCBI taxonomy): domain Eukaryota; kingdom Viridiplantae; phylum Streptophyta; class Lycopodiopsida; order Lycopodiales; family Lycopodiaceae; genus Diphasiastrum; species Diphasiastrum complanatum. The sequence continues at coordinate 68,844,312 of CM055095.1, read as the reverse complement.
TAGGAAACCATTTAGATCAAGCCATCAGCATACTGCTAGAGGATTTCTAGACGTCGTACATTCAGTCATTTGTGGTCCGATACAGAATCCTTCTCTGAAGGATGCAAAGTATTTCATAACTTTTATTGATGAATTCTCCAGAAGAACTATGGTGTATTTTATCAAGAAGAAATCAGAAGTTTTTAATTGCTTTAGAATCTTCAAGGAGCATGCAGAAAAAGAGACTGAGATAGCAATCAAAGCCTTGAGGTCTGACAATGGTGGAGAGTACATTTCTACCAAATTTAAGGAGTACTACCAAAGCCAAGACATTGAGCAGCAATCCTCTCCTCAATCAGATGTCTTGGCCGAGAAGAAGAATCGTACTCTGGTTGAATCAGCTAAATGTATGATGGCGCATGCATCACTGCCCAAGAGCTTCTAAGCCGAAGCTATCTCCACTGTAGCTTACGTCCAGAACAGATGTTCAACCAAGGCCCTCTCAGGCAGAACACCCCATGAGGTGTGGATAGCTCTAAGCCTTCTATGAAGAACCTACGAGTATTCAGATGCATTGCCTACACGTAGATCCCGAAAGAGACGAAGAAAAAATTTGACTTCCAAGGTCTCAAGACCATCCTGATTGGTTATACTTCATCTGACAACACATACGAGTTGTACGATCTCAATACCCAACAAATTTGTTCAGCCGGGATACAGTCTTTATCGAGGATCAGTTCATCGTCATCAAAGACAAAGACATCGTTCCAAGAGAACCTTCAATGCCTACCATTGACACGCCAATTTGAGCTTCAAGCTCAAGCATGTCCATCATTGATTTACTACTCGACAACGAGTCAGATGAAGATGTTGTTGCTATCCAGCGACAAGTCCTAGGAGTGGTTTATCAGTCAATTCTTCCAAGAAGATCAAGCCGAGTGCACACACATCCCACAAGGTATACTCCTGAGTCTGTCTGTCTTTTGATACAGGAACTGACAATAGTCAAAGAGGCACTTCGCCAACTAGACTCTGATCTCTGGAGAAAAGCCATGGACAAAGAGTATTCCTCTCTAATCAAGAACCAGACGTGGTAATTAGTCGAAGCTCCTATTGGCTACAATATCATCGATTGCAAATGGATCTTTGAGATCAAGTACAATGCTAATGGAACGATTGATAGAAGGAAGTCAAGACTGGTAGCATGACGATTTACTCAGATTTCCAATGTTGACTACAATGAGACTTTCAGTTCAGTAGTCAAGCATTCATCGATCCGAGCCCTCCTATCATATGCTGCAGTAGCCGACCTTGAAGTGCATCATTTTGATGTACAAACAGCTTATCTGAATGGAGTTATTGAAGAAGACATCTACATGATCCAGTTCGAAGGATATGTTCTGGAAGGTATGACGAATCATGTTTGTAAACTCCATACAACACTTTACGACTTGAAATAGTCTGCCAGAGCTTGGTTTTTGAGAATCAACACATTCCTCATCCAACAGGATTTCCATCCAAGCACTGCTGATTGCAACGTCTATTCCAAGTCGGTATAGAAATCCTTCATTATCATCACCTTATACGTGGATGATACGTGGCTTTCTCAGCAACAATACCAATTTGGTTAAGGATGCTAAACAAATGATAATTTCTAAATTCTGACGGAAATAAGATGGATAAATCACAGCGAAAACTTCCTACTTCTAGTGCATTGTCAAAAATGGTGAACTCTTGCAACTTTGTCGCAGCACGAAAAAGAAACGAAGGTCGAATGAGAACAATTCGCGACAGTCAACGTCCCTTGACTCAAAGCATGAACGATTCGTGAATTATTCGTGAATCGTTAACACACCTCCAGGACCGCAAACCACAAAGGGACGCAAAAGGAGAAACTAAGAAAGAAACGAAAAGAACGAAAGCAAACGAGAGATTACGAAACAAATGAAGAGAAATCTTTCACGCTGCCAGCTGGAAGCTCAATGGGCTTGGAGTCGTAGACTTCACGCCTAGCTGAAACGAATGGCAACAACGAAGACTAACTAGCTAGTTGATTAGCGTTAACTAGTCTTGTGATTCTACAATTAGCCGTCTTGTAAACTCCACACAGTGGAGGTATAAACTATCGTTTCTGGATCATAATGAGCATCTGGGTGGATAGATCTGTAAGAGATAGAGAGAGACGTAGCGAGTAGGGAAGAAAGGTAAAAATACTAGAGTTGTGTATGAAAGTCTGCCAACGAGCAAAAAACAGCGGAAGAGCAGAGTGTCACTCTACCAACGAGCGAGACACTGACAATCTTGCTCTAAAATTATACAGTTGCTCTATTCTCGTGCATCTCTTTGTCTTGCGCTGTGTGTCTTGATTGCTAGAATAAAATATGTTCTATGATGTGTAGTCGAGTGTCTAGGATCCTGTAAAGGCTTCCGCAAAAAAGAAAATTCAAAGACACAAAATCGTTCGCAACTAAGAAGACATAAGACGAAAACGAAACAGTCTCGCTTTTGCGACATGGTATCAGAGCTGATAGGTTATCACTACTGATATCCCAGCAGTGATTCTACTAGACAACACAATATGGCTATAACAATCCAGACAAGAGTGGCAATCAGCCTTGATGGCACTAATTACAGAATCTGAAAATTCAAAATCAAAACGCTTCTGAAGGGCGAAGGCATCTGGTCAGTGACCAAGCTCTCAGAGGTGCAGCCTCCAGAGGGAGATTTGAGGAGAGCAGAGTGGATCAGAAAAGATGAGCGCGCAATGGCAATCATCATTTCATCCATAAATGAAGATCTACTCATGCAGATTGAAGACTCGAAAGCAGCCATGCAGCATGGGAAAGATTAAAGCAGAAGTATGAAGTGAGGACTACAGCTTCAGTCATGCACCTTCACAATCAACTGCAATCCATATGGTGGGATGACAACCAGTTGGATTAGCACATTGAGAAGATCAGAACGATCTTCACTCAACTCGCTGCATAAGGACAGGAGCACCAGGTCCTAGCACCACATCAGTTGATGTACTTCATGAAATCTCTACCGACGCCCTATCAGTCGCTGAGAATGCTCATACTGAGTCTACCAGATAGGACATTCGACAAAGCAATCAGTCTTGTCACTGATGAGAGATGAAGGAGAGGGAAGCAGTGATCAAGAGAGAGCTCTCTTCACGAAAGGAAAGAGGAAGAACAAGAACAAGCCAAGATTCGAAAAGATGAAGTCCTCGAATCAACAATCTTCTTCCTGCGATCACTGCCACAAACCAGGCCATACGGCCATCAAATACTGGTTCAATCCAGCAAAACCTTGCATGCACTGCAAGAAGAAAGGGCATTCTGCATACGACTGCAGATTCAACCCAAAAAAGAAAAACAAAGCTGAAAAGGCAAACGTTGTAGAGTCATCTAAGGATGCAGAAAGAGGTGATGAAGCTTTCAAATTACTCGATGAAGCTTCAACGAGATACTCTGAACACGACTATGATGTAGTCATCGATTCAGGAGCAACATCACACATAACCTGCAACAAGAAGATCTTGATCAACTTTTGTGAACTTGAAAACAACAAAGCAGTGATTCTGGGCGATGGAAACAGACATGATGTCAAAGGCATCGACACTCTACAACTGCGAACACTGTCAGGCCAAGCAGACTTACCAGTAGCACTCTATGTGCCCTCATTCAAAAAGGATTTGCTATCTGTCTCCAAGATGGCAGATCTAGGCATTCAAGTTTTGTTCGACGACAACACTTGCCGTATGATCGAAAAGACGATGAACAAGTTGTTGACGGTCAGATGCAGGGAAGAAAACCTCTACCAGGCCAAAATAATCAGCAGCTCTGAAAGCATGTTAAATGCTTCAAAAAATGAAGATCAGCTTTGGCATAGGAGAATGTATCATCTGAACATGCGGAGCCTGTACGACATGAGCAGAAAAGACAATGTCACAGGTTTCAAGATTTCAAGGCCCGAAACTGAGTTCTGCGAAGCTTGTCAGAAAGGCAAGCAACATCGGAATCCATTCACACATGAGGGAAGAAGAGCCAAGGAAGTTTTTGAGTTCCTCCACTCTGATGTCTGTGGTCTGATGAAAATAGATTCGCTCTCAAGTTCGAGATACTTTCTGACGTTCATAGATGATTACAGCCGGATGACCACGATGTGACTACTTGAAGAAGAATTCCGAAGTGTTTGATTCTTTCAAGAAGTTTGTGGCATTTGCGGAGCGACACACCTTGAAAAGGATACAGATCCTTAGGTCTGACAACGGAGGTGAATACAAAAGCATAGAATTCTCAAGATTTTGTGAAGAACAGGGGATCAAACACCAGTTCACTCCTGCATATACACCAGAATACAACGGTGTGACAAAAAGAAAAAACAGAATGCTAGTCGAAGGAGCTAGATGGATGATGGCACAAACTCAATTGCCAGGTCAATTCTGGGCCGAGGCAATAGTTGCAGCAGTAACCTGCAGAACAGATGTACAATGACAATGCTAGAAAACAAAACACCATACGAAATGTGGACAGGCAGAAAGCCAGATCTATCATACGTACGAGTGTTTAGATGTGCAGCATACAGACACATTTCGAAGGAAAAGAGAAGCAAGCTCGATGACAAATCTGAACAAATAATCATGGTCGGCTACTCAAATGGAACACATGTATACAAGCTCTACGATCCAACCACGAAGAAGGTTGTTTCGAACAGAGATGTGAAGTTCGATGAGTCCACATTCCCTGGACTGAAAGATGAAAGAGGCCATGAGATCTTCACATTGCTGCCCATTCAAGAGGGAGATCGAGGACAAGCATCAAATCAGAATGCAGAGCCGTAGACTCCAAAGCAACAGGAAGGAGAGGATCAACTCCACGAACAACAAACGTTTGAGCAACGACGAAACGAACCTCGAAGGTCAACGAGACAACGAAGACCTCCAGACGCTACTCTGACAATCTTCAATGGAACGAAGACATGCAATTTGAGTGCTGCAGCCTCACAGAAGAGCTAGCAACATATGAAGAAGCTATTCAGAGTCCAGAAGGAGAATTTTGGAAGCAGGCAATGTCAGAGGAGATAAGTCAGATGGCACCATTGGCCGCTACAAAGCAAGGCTTGTCGTGAAGGACTACATGCAAAGATATGGTGTTGATTATTTTGACACATATTCGCCCACGGTCAAGATGACAAGCATAAGGCTACTCCTTGCATACGCCAAACAGAACAATCCGAAAATTCACCAGATTGACGTGAAAGCAACCTTTCTCCATGGAGATCTAGGGGAGGAAATTTTCATGAAGCAACCTGAAGGCCATGAAGACCCCGATAATCGACAATATGTCTGTCGATTGTAGAGATGCATCTGTGGTCTAAAATATTCATTACGAGCCTGGTATAAAAAGCTTGATGGTCTTCTGAAGTCTCTAGACTTCAATCCTACTCAAGCAGACTACAATGTCTATATTAAAAGAGTAGGAAAGGATTTTGTGATACTGACCATTTTCGTGGATGATTCGCTGTTGATAGGAAATTCTTAAATGCTGATAAAAAACACGAAGAGTTAGATTTCTAAAGGCAATGAAATCACAGATCTTGGAGAAGCAACGAAATGCCTAGGGCTGGAGATCAGAAGAGATCGAACAAAGGGCAAAATACACTAGAGTAAGTCAGGATATGCCAGAAAAGTGCTATGGCAGTACCACATGATGGACTGCAAGGAAAAGGCTACACCAATGATAGCTAGAGCCAAGCTCATAAAGCATGATTGTCCCAAAACAGAAGAAGAAAAATAGAAGATGGCAAACAATTTCTATCAGTTACAAAAGCAATATAGAGATGCATGCATTCTGACATATATTGAATGCAATAAGAAGATAGTACTGATTCAGAAAAAACAAAATCAGATGCTAATGAGCGCAAAACAATAGCCAATAGAAATCGTGCAGTCTAAGCTATCTCTAAGTAACTGAGAATAAGTCTGAATTAAGCGCAATGCTGATAAGCAATGGCGCAATAGCAATCTCTAAAACAACTCTAAGAAGTGAGCTAGAATGCTCAGGAGTGTTCAAGCTCGTAGGCTTGATATAAAAAGCTAACTATTCAAATGCTTCTTCTGATAAACCTGATAATTACTATCAGTAATTGTATGAATATGAACAACTATTTATACTAAGAAATTAGGTCGTCAATTACGATTGCCAGTCGGCTGGTGACCCGCTAGGCATCCATCTGGTTCCTTGTCATTGATTCCTGATAAGTGGTGAAATTGGTCGTAAAGGTTCTGTTTGCATAAATGAACCATACTGTCAATTCTGCAAAAATGAACTAAAATAGCCATAGGCGACATTGTCGCAAAAAGCGACAATGTCAGGATTTTGCAAAAAATGTGAAAAAGGAGACAATGCCTTTAAATCTCATTTAGGGTTGCCCTACACTTTGCCAGAGTCATGTTCTTAGCATTTTGAGGAAATTTGGAGAAAGCGAAGAATGCGACATGTGAAGATTATTAAAATATTATCTTCCTATCTCGAGTTTGGGGTCTCCATGATGATTTCCACTAGATTTCATGTTGTACATATAATGAGTGTGAATTGAGCACATATCCTTCTAGTGTAGCTCGGATTTGAGTTAGATAGATTCAATTATAATGACATGCAGTGTTTTGATAGCATGCAAAGCCTTACTGTATGCATGCAAGCCACATGCAATCAGTGCATGCAACATGCAAAGTAGTTTCTGTGATCTACACATGTCTAGGCAATTTTATGAGTTGACATGCAGTATATGCACCGTACATGCATGCAGTTACACATGTGGATCTCTGGTAGGTGAATTAGTTCAGTTAAGTGGACTTTCCATGCAACTCCACTGTAGGAATTCGAGTCTCTCTCATGTAGGAAAAGTTGAGCATGTTTTGCCATATTGTGAATATTGAGGTTTTGGTGTTTTGGACTCATTCTCTCTCTACTCAGGTTTTCTATGGATGATTTTCTCTCTCTACTTGAAAGCAGCCTCTTTTTCCCATATTGAACACTTAGAATTATTTCTGACATTCATTTCTCATAGTGAAGAGTTAGATTTTTTCATCAAATGTATGCCATTGTGCTCTTGCCTTAGATTTTTCAAGCGTACTGTTCTTTGATCAATCTTGTGCAATCACAACACCTCAGTAAGATCCTGTAGGGTGTGTGGCAAAGTTCACACGTGCTAAAAACTTCACATAGTATCAGAGCTTCATGCTTTGAAGAGGTGAGGGTGTATACATCAGATCATTAGTGTTTTTGCTTGTAGGAACTCGGATTTTGGAGAAGGATTCAAACTCGATGAGAAACAAGCAATCTATGGATCATAAGTGGATCAAATCAGGGCTGATCTGATCCAGCGGAGCTCTGTACGGACAGAGAGCTCACACGTGTGAAATCAGCCTTCATTAATGAGTGCTACTTCTCAAGGAATGATCCAAATTTGATGTTTTATAGCTTGTTGGATAGGTATTAAAGAGTAGAATGTGTTGCTCTTGTTTTTGAATCAATTTCATTTGTTTTTAGAAGAGAGGGTACTCAACTCTTGGGATATGCCAAACAAAGCACACATCTGTCTTTCTCACCATTTTCATCAATTTTCATTGTCAATCAAGTAGAATTGGATAGAAGTGAGTGTTTTGAGGTCTTAGACTTTTCATTTCACACATATTACTGTGTTTGAGTTGAAAGTTAGATCCTAGAGAGTTTATCAGTACATTGAAACTCGTGAGAGAGATAGACTTTTTGCTTGCATGTGCTTCTTCTTTTGTGACTGAAGCAAGATCCAAATTCAAGATAGATTGATTTTTTGTATTGAAAATTTGTTCTCACATCTGTTGCTAGATTTCATAGGGTGGATCAACATCTATGTTAGATCCTAGATTGAGATAGCAAGCAACATCCTTTCAACTCCATTTTTTATCATTACTAGAATTTCTCACCAAGAAGATGTCTTCATCTGGTTCACATTTCTTAGAGCACAGTGAGAGATTAACATCTTCCAATTATGCAATGTGGAAGATCAGAATGGAATCATTGTTGATTCTACAGGATGTAATGGATATTGTGAGTGGAGCTGAAGAAGAACGTGCTTCACCTAATGAAGCTACAACATTCCACAAAAGAACCAGAATTGCCTTTCATTTTATAAAAATGAATGTTACCAATGAAGTGTTAAGAGAGATCAGTACATGCACCACTGCCAAGGAAGCTTGGGATACTCTAAAAACAATCTATGAAATCAAAAATACTTATAGATTGCTTACACTTAGAAACCAAATATTTATAAGGTATCAGAGAGTAGATGAGAGTGCTTCATCATATGTCATGAGAGTTAAGGATCTTCATTAAGAGTTAGTTGGTATTAGTGATGCTCTTAAGAACACTGAACTTGTTCAAGTAGTCCTAAATGGACTTAGAGATGAGTATGACAATATTGTACAAACATATGTTGTCAGAGAGAATCTTTCATCCTTGGAGACACTGCAAGGTGTTCTCATTGCTGAAGAAAGCAGACAAGAGAACAAGATGCTGAGGATCAACAGACTTTCATTGAAAGATGGTGGAGATGACAAAACACTCTTCATCAGAGACAAGTCAAGACTCAAGGACAAAGGACAACAACACTTCAAGAAGGACAAAGCCAAAGAAGGTGGTGAGGATCAGTCCTCACAAGGTGCAACATCCAGTGGCAAGAAGAAGCTGTCAAAGATCAAGTGCTTTTTTTGTAGAAAGAAAGGAGACTATGCATCAAACTGTTTCAAGAAGAAGAACCAATCTAAGCAAGCTAACCTTACTAATGAGGATGAGTGTGAGAGTGTAGAGAGTGAAAGAGAGGATTCATTAATGTTGTCTACTTTCTCATCTTTTTCTTTTAAGAATTAAAAAAGTCTGGTAGATATATAGTGGGGCTAGTTCCCACATGTCTAGTTCTAGGAACTCTTTCACTAATCTCATGCCATATCTAGGTGCAAAAAGGTCAATCTATACTGCCAATGATGTAGAGTGTAGGATTGAAGGAATAGGTATCATTCCATTACATGCATCATCATCAAAATCTTTTTGCTTATATGATGTACTGTATGTACCTAGATTGACGAAGAATCTCATTAGTGTAGGACAGCTGTTTGATAGTGGATTGGATGTTCAAGTTGACAAGTGTATAATCTCAAGAGAAAATGAAGTTATTGCTAGAGGATCTAGAATTGGTAAGTTGTACAAACTAGATTCTAGGGAGAGTGCTAACATTTCAGATATTGCTTATGAGACCAAGGTTCTACAGGAGGATCTGTGGCACAAGAGATTGGGTCATCCCAATTTCAAAGGCATGCAATCTATGGTCAAAGAAGAAAAAGCTATTGGTCTACCAAAGACACTGTCAAAGGAGCTTCTACCTTGTGATGCTTGTGTGCTGGCAAAGTCACACAGAAGACCTTTTCCTAGATCAAGTATCAAGAAAAAGCAACCATTTGAACTTGCACACTCAGATGTTCATTTTTCATCAACTAAGAGCAAAGGAGGAGCCAACTGCTTTGTCTCTTTTGTAGATGATTATACAAGACATTCTTGGATCTATATGCTGTCTTCAAAAGCCATGGTCTATGATGTTTTTCTTACTTTCAAAGCTTATGTAGAAAAGCAGTTTTCTTTCAACTAAAAGCTTTGAGAAGTGATAGTGGAGGAGAATACACTTCCAATAAGTTTAAAGACTTCTGTGAGAGAGAGGGCATTCAAATACTCCTCAGCAAAATGGAGTTGCTGAGAGAAAGAATAGAGCTTTGTGTGAATGTGCAAAATCCATTAGGTTGGAAGCTTCTCTGCTTAAAGAATTTTGGGGAGAGGTAGTTGCATGTGCAAACTATCTTTGTAATAGGCTTCCAAATCTTGCAATAGGAGGAAAGACACCATTTGAGATGTTGTATAAGAAAAAGCCTAAGGTAGATCATCTTAGGATTTTTGGTTGTGTATGCTTTGTGCATGTGCCTCTAGAAACTAGGAAGAAGGAAGATCCTAGTGCAGTAAAAGAAATTTTTGTAGGTTATGCATCTATTAAAAAAGCATACAAGCTTTATTTGCCCTCTACTGACAAAAATGTTGTTAGTAGAGATGTGGTCTTCCATGAAGATCAGAAATTTAACTTGGATGATGCAAAAATCAAAGAGACTCATGCAAGATCAATCATCAACCTTGATGCTATTGAAGAAGAGGTGAGGCCGAGGCTTGAGGAGGAGCAGATTCAAGCTACCACACCAAGAAGATCTGGGCCAAGGATTCTCACATATGATGAAGAAGGAAGCCAAGTGGAAGGTGAAACTTCCTATCATGCACTTTTTATATCAGATGAAGAGCCTAAGGACGTCCAAGAAGCTTTTCAATCCAAGGAGTGGGTTGAAGCAATGACCCAAGAATTGAAGCCTTGATGTCAAATAACACATGGGAGCTTGTGGAGCCACCAAACAACATGCATGTGATTGGATGTAAGTGGGTATTCAGAATCAAGTATAATCATGACAGATCTATCAATAAGTATAAAGCAAGACTTTGTGCTAAAGGCTACTCACAGATTAAAGGTTTCGATTATGAAGATACCTTTGCACCAGTTGCAAAGATGGTAACAATTCGAATACTCATCTCTCTTGCATGTTTTCACAAATGGAGCATGTTCCAGTTTGATGTTTTTAATGCATTTTCTCAATGGTTACCTTGAGGAGGAGACTTATATGGAGCAGCCTCCAGGTTTTGTGAAGGAAGGTGATGAATCAAAAGTTTTTCTTTTGTTCAAAAGTCTGTGGAGCACACTGTAAAAGTTCCTATTAAAGATGATGAAAAATACTTTGAGGACATCACTCTTTATAGGAGTCTTATTGGCTCACTTATTTGGTTAACAGTGACTAGGCTTGATCTAAGCTTTTGTGTTCATAAGCTAAGTCAACACATGCAAGATCCAAAGTTATATCATTGGAAGTTGGCTAAAAGAGTCTTGAGGTATATATCTTCTACCTTGGATTATGGACTATACTATGAAGGAGAAGATCTGACTTTGATTGCTTTTTCAGATTCAGATTTGCAGGAGACAGGTTGGATAGGAAATCCACAAGTGCTTACACTATATTTCTTGGAGAAAATTTCGTTTCTTGGCTGTCAAAGAAGCAGACAACTATTTCCTTATCATTTGTGAAGCTGAATACAAATCTCTTACAACCACAACAAAGGAGATTTTATGGATCAAAAGGGAGCTTAAGAGTTATGCAGATGAAGATTTACCAGTTATCAAGAATGATAACATTTCTGCTCAGCCTCTTGCAAATAATCTAGTCTTTCATGCAAGGAGCAAGCATATTGAAGTGGCTCATCATTTTGTAAGAGAAAAAGTCATTGGAAGAGAGATCTCATTGGAGCATGTTTCATCTTCAGATTGTGTTGCAGATCTTCTCACCAAGCCTCTACTCAAGAATGTCTTTATGAAGATAAGGTCTAACCTTGGCCTAATTTCAAAATCTATGTTGATAGGAACATAAATTTTAAGAAGGATTGTGAAGATTATTAAAATATTATCTTCCTATCTCGAGTTTGGGGTCATGTCCATGATGATTTCCACTAGATTTCATGTTGTACATATAAGGAGTGTGAATTGAGCACATATCCTTCTAGTGTAGCTCGGATTTGAGTTATATAGGTTCAATTATAATGACATGCAGATGTGTAGATAGCATGCAAAGTCTTACTGTATGCATGCAAGCCACATGCAATCAGTGCATGCAACATGCAAAGTAGTTTCTATGATCTACACATGTCTAGGCAATTTTATGAGTTGACATATAGTACATGCACCATACATGCATGCAGTTACACATGTGGATCTCTGGTAGGTGAATTAGTTCAGTTAAGTGGACTTTCCATGCAACTCCACTGTAGGAATTTGAGTCTCTCTCATGTAGGGAAAGCTCGGCATGTTTTGCCATATTGTGAATATTGAGATTTTGGTGTTTTGGACTCATTCTCTCTCTACCCAAGTTTTCTATGTATGATTTTCTCTCTCTACCAGAGAGCAGCCTCTTTTTCCCATACTGAACACTTAAAATTATTTTTGACATTCATTTCTCATAGTGAAGAGTTGGATTTTTTCATCAGATGTATGCCATTGTGCTCTTGCCTTAGATTTTTCAAGCATACTGTTCTTTGATCAATCTTGTGCAATCACAACACCTCAGTAAGATCCTTTAGGGTGTGTGGTGAAGTTCACAGGTGCTAAAAACTTCACACGACATTCTGTCAAGTGAAAAATGCGGCTCTGGTAAAGCTTCATCTAACGTCAATGCATTCTTCCACTTGCGACAAATGTCTTTGTGTTCATCTTGATGTCGCTTGAATACGTATTGGGTTGTGTGTATTTGAAGACTTTGCTCCCAGTGAAAAAGACATGATCGTTCTCGACCGTGCATTATGTTCTCCGGTCCTCCATTGTACACCGTACGAATGGCTCTCCAGTTTGCTTGTGCTTCATCTGCCATGAAGCCATGAAAGTCTGGCTCTTTGAAGCCCTTTTTTCTTATGGTCTTATTTAACATATTCCAAAATAAAGCTTGTGCTTCCATGTCCTCCTCTTTCATCTCGCAAGTGGCAATTGTCATGAGTTCTTGCACATTGTTTCATAAAAACACACTGTCAAACAAAATATTGTGGATATGCAATGATTCTAACATTAATGTTTTACAAAATGTTCTTGAAAAAATGGTTGTGTGATTGTTGAGAAAAAACAAGATTCAATACCTAGGTACATAAACGTGTGCTCCCATAGTCGTCCAACCCTGTACTTGCCTAACATGGTCAAAGCAAACCCATGACCTTCTCAAGTCACCATCTCCAGTTTGTGCCATCCTATTCACTAGATCAACACCAGATGCTGGTCCCGTTGTGGACATTTTGAACACAAAGCAACGTTCTGTAATATCTTCACACTGTCCTGGAAATCTACTTCCATGGAAAAAATCATATATACACAATCTTTTTAATTTCAGTAAACTAGTCTCCACACCCTTTCCCATAGTTCTTTTTTTGCTCTCAGTCACTATTTTCTTGAATCTGCATAAATGAATACAATGATAAGTTCAAACAAATCATTTTAATAGCTATCTCTAAAATTTTATGATATACACAAACCGATGTTACCGAAATAGAGTATTTGAGTTTATCCATGTGAAGACACATGTTAGTTTTCCAAGCACTATAAGAAAAAGTTACTGTGGTGGTGTTTTTGAGGTATGAATGGACTTTGTGGATCACTCGGATTGTCTGGTGCACCAAATCGACAATGTTGGATTGGCGAGCTGAAAAGTAGACCACCATTGGGCGTGTCCACTGACGGGTATGGGACATTGGAGTGTTTTTATTGCAAGAGAAAACCAATTTGCATACAAGCATGTGCAGTAAATGTATATTATTGCATGCCTAGCAACTTTCAATGCAGCAGGGTCATGATACATCAAGGTTTTCACAATCATGTTATAAGAGCAGGTTCATCTCGCTTCGCACTCGCAAAAACAAAAAGATTAGTAGATGAAGTGGTGGCTACCAACAGTAACCCTGGTCCTGGAAAAATACAAATGGAAGTTTCAAAAGAACTTTTACTCAAGGCTGTAACTAGAGATGAACAATGTGCTAAATTTGAAATGAGTCACCAACAACTATCAGAACTCTTATATTGTCATATTTTTGCCAAAAAAGTCACATTTTTGCAAAATTATTAGTATTACTCTTGATCCTTTGCCAGAATTTTTGCCGAGTTTCCAGAACATTCTATCTATAGTAAACTACTATTTTTGAGTTCGGCAAAAATTCTATTTAATCAGATCACAAAAAATCTTGATTTTTACCCTCGCCAGATTACAAAAACAGTATTTGGTTGTGTCAAAAATCTTCGTCCGGTTGTCCATAGTTTTATCTGTGTTAGATCTTCCATTTGAGAAGTTGGCGAAGGTTATTTCCCAAGAAATTGCCAGAAAAGTGTTCAAAGAGTTTTTATCCCAAAATAACACTGTTGAACCTTCGCCGAGACAACCTTCGCCTAGAGAACCTTCGCTAGTCCTATTTTTAGTTTCTGATTTTCCAGATCAAGTCTTTGTCAAAATTGGATCAAATCTGATATATTCTGAATTGGAATCTGAGAGATTTACCATTTTTGAGAAGTATTGTTTGATCAAATTTTGGGTAGTTTGTCATCATATAGAATTAGATTCTTGAAAAGTGGAATAGAGATAGCAGATCTAATCTGAAATAGTTTTTCGGAAAAATCTATACCCAATCTCATTATCGATTTGATCTAAATCTGTAAGGATGGCTGCCCCTGGAGCTGCTCCTGGAGGTGCTCCACAGGAGGTCAATCCAATTATTGTTAGAAGAGCACCCCGATTGGATCTACCCAAATATAATGGATTAACAGATCCAGTTAGATTTCTTCATATCTATGCTGAATCCTGTGAGGTCTATGGTGAGATTTATCCTCAAGATAAACTTAAGTTGTTTCCTATGGCCTTAATAGGCGCAACACAAGATTGGTACTATAACCAAGATGAAACTGAGCGTACAGATTGGGAGGTTGTTAAACGAGCCCTTATCACACGGTTCAAACCGCAGAAGTTTATGGAAGACCCTTTTCTACTTTTAAGTAAAATTAAAATGGGAAAGCGGGAAATGGTTCGAGATGACATCAAAAGGGTGACACGTCTTAGATCTAAATGTGAGCCTGAGCTGATTAATGAAAATGCCATGATTATGTGGTTTTTGTCAAGTCTACCTAAACAGATCAGACGTGAGCTGAAACGCCATAATGAGTATGCACTTTTGCAAAATGTGATGGACGATGCAATTCGGGAGGAGGATGAAGATTCAGATGATGAGCCGAATGTTAGTGTGTTACCTTATACAGTAGGGCAGACTACTACGACATCCACCAGTATTGCATCAACGAATGCCAATGCTACTGCAGAAATGATGCTCAGTGAGTTTGAGAAACTTGGAAAGACCCAGCAGAAATAGATGGAAAAGTTGCAGTTGCAATTTGATGAGAAGATCAAAGCATTGGAAAATTTTCACGGAGAAGCGAACAAGGAACCTGAGAAGTTTGCAAAGACTTTTCCTATTAGGAAAAATGTCCGGTGTTCTATTTGTACAGGAAATCACATAGTGAACGAGTGTCCTCAATTGAAAAAACATATGAAAATCACTGTTTGCCATCTGTGTAATTCACCTAACCATGAGACTGCCTTTTGCAACTTCAACCCTCGGATAATTCAGCAATGGTATGCCCAGATGGGATATCGAGATCCACAGTATGGAGGCAATCCAGCAGCAAGACTGCGACAATCTACCCTTGGATACCCGGAACGTCTAGCGTTGCCTGCCCCACCAAAACACTCCGCTCCTCCTACCAATCTGATGGAACCAAAACCTTACGGAAGTGCTGAGCAATGGAGCTATGGTAATGATCAGGAAGGATAATCTTCCGAATAGTATGCCATTTATGCTACTGCTCAACAACCTCAAAAGATTGATTTAAAGGAAGTGCCACCTCTAATGGATAAAGGCAAAGGAAAAGTCAAGAATGATTCTTCAAGTCAGATCTCCAGCAAGACATCATCGTCTAGGAAGTCTTCACCTGTGAAGAAAGATTTATCATCCCGAAAGTCATCACCTCCACGATCAATTCCTGCTAAGAAGACTAAACGAAGATCCAAGACAAGTCCTTTCGAAAAAGAACAAGCAAATGTAGTCCAGCATGATATGCCAGAGCATTTTAAACGTTATACACTGGATGATGTGGTTATCATGTTACCTAAAGCACATCGTGAACATGAAGAACACATGCCGAAATCTAAAGAGGTTTACGATGGCCCAGCTAGGACGCAACCAATGAATCTTGCCAGGAGAACCGGAAAAGATTGTACATGTGGGATCACAACTTACTCTTGAACAGTATCAAGCACTCCGTTTGTTACTTAATAAGTATCAAGATTGCTTTGCATAGACTTATCAAAATTTGAAGGATATTCCGACATCAGTCATTGAGCATACCATACCTTTAGTACCTGATGCAATACCAAAGGTTACAAAGTTCTATCGATGTAAACCTCATGTGGAAGATCTGATAAAGAAAGAACTTCATAGACTGCTTGACACCGATTTCATTTATAAGATCAAGCATACTGAATGAATTTCACCGATTGTCATTATTCCTAAGAAAAATGGAAAATTGTGAATTTGTGTGAATCTCAAAGCATTAAATAAAGTGACATGGAAGGATCACTTTCCATTACCTTTTACTGAAAGCATTTTGGATCGCCTTGCTGGAGCGAAAGCTTATAATTTCCTGGATGGATTTAGTGGTTACAACCAGGTTAAGATTGCACCTGCCGATCGCCACAAAACTACTTTTGCAACAGAATGGGGCATCTATGCTTACAAAGTAATGCCGTTTGGACTCTGTAATGCACCAAGTTCATTCCAAAGAGTAATACAATTTGCCTTTAAAGATTATCTGCAAAAATTTCTTGAAATTTACTTGGGCAACTTGGGAGTTCATAGTACAGATAGAGACCACCTGGACTGATTGGAGAAAGTCTTTGAAAGATGCCGCAAATATTAGATTTCTCTAAATCCAGAAAAATACCAGATATGGGTTTC
Organism: Diphasiastrum complanatum; assembly: GCA_029204225.1. Taxonomy (NCBI): domain Eukaryota; kingdom Viridiplantae; phylum Streptophyta; class Lycopodiopsida; order Lycopodiales; family Lycopodiaceae; genus Diphasiastrum; species Diphasiastrum complanatum. The sequence goes on along the minus strand of CM055095.1, from coordinate 68,827,624 downwards.
TCACGGAGTGGTGCTTGGACATGTAATATCAAGACATGGTATTGCCACCGATTATTCTAAGATCAAAGTTATTGTGGAATTGCCACCGCCAGCAACAATTTGAGGAGTTTATGTGTTTATGGGTCATGCGAACTACTATCGAATTTTTATTATCTTCTTTGCGGATTCAACAAACCTATATACAAATTAACTATTGTTCCTATTTGGACAGTAGAGGCATTAGAGGCTTTTGAAAAGTTAAAAAAAGCATTATCTTTAGCACCAATACTGCGTTCTCCAGATTGGACATTAGAGTTTCATGTTCATACGGATGCCTCAAAATACGCCATTGGATCAGTTTTGACGCAGCCAGATGACTATACGAAGGATTATCCTATACGATTTGCAAGCAGACAGCTTACAGATCCAGAGAAGAATTATTCAACAACAGAACGTGAAGCGCTAGCCATGATTTTTTCTGTTCGGAAATTTCATCACTACGTCATGGAAACACATTTTGTATTTTATACGGATCATCAACCGTCACTTTACTTGGTAAATAAGATGTGTAATACTGGACGTATTGCAAGATGGTTATTATTATTGACTGAATTTGGCTTTCAAATTGTGGCCAGAAAGGGGAAGCAACATTATCTAGCCGATCACGTTTTGCGAGTTGAATCCGCACTAGTTAATATTGAAGTGGATGATGAACTGCCAGATGTTGCGTTGTTCTATGTTGAAGCAGTACCTGAGTGGGCGGTAGATATTGTTGAGTACCTAATGCTAGGACAACCGAATGACTCTTTGACAAAAGTACAGAAAAGACAATTGATTCATAAGACTCAACCTTATCAATTAATTGCAGGACAATTGTACCATTGTATCAATTCCCCTCACCTTTGATGCTTCCCTCGTCTCTGCTCCCATACAAGGACAGTCTGTGACCATTGGGCCTACCATTCCCATCACAGCTGCCCAGGCCGCCTCACCCCCGCACATCGAAGCAACCTCACCCAACACACAGTTCTTCATAGATATGTTCGATGATTCCGACCCCCTTGGAGCCACTGAAATCTTTGAAATGCCCCAGAGCCCAGCGCCCTTTGAACCCCAATCCCTGGAAGAGGATTCGGGCATATCCATGAAGCTATTGTTGGTGTCGAAGATGCGAGTCAGCAACTAGCCACACATGGTAGCCCAGCCACACTTCGGGTTGACACAACTATAAAGTCACCAAAGCAGTTCGACGCCACGATGCCTGAAGGGTTTGAAGACGAGGATATTTTTGAAGAAGAAGAGACCTTGGCACCTATTCCACGCCTACCACGGACAGTACCATCAGGGTCTCCTGCTGCTGCCACCTCCACGACTGTCGATTATGGTGATGCTCTTGGGTTAGTTTCAAGCCTTGGGCAAGTGATGTAGTCTATGCTGGATAAGAAGAAGAAAATGGAACAGAGGATCTCTGATTTAGGATCCGAAAACACTCTGATCAGCCAGAAAATTGTCCAGCTGGATCGAGAGGTGAAGATAGCCAAGCAACATGAAGAAAAGGCTGAAAGCGAAAAGACATTGGCCCAGCAACAAGCTGATCGCTTGGATACCTACATTAGCTTCCTGCAAAATGGTTCAGGCCCGTTGTTGCTACTAGGCTCACTGATTTGTGTTGGAAGTAAACAGCTGTTGTTTTATTCCCCTACATTTTTTCCCTACCCATTAAATCCATCCCAAAAAGCAAACCCATATTCGGATTGATTTACCCAATATTTAAAAGCAACCCCTCGATATCTAAGTTTCTTGCTAACGTTTTTTCCATGAAATTGTTTTTTTTTTTTGTAAATAATTGTCATACAACTGAACAAGTAATCAACTTAACATTAGCAAATTTACCTCAGGTCATTCTTAGCCCAAAGATACATAGAGTCCGTTAATTGTCTGGACTCAGAGGTCTGCTTGTTATTTTCGGTTGTTGATCATCCTATATAAGCACTTGATTTATCACAAAATCAAGGTATTGACCGTAACTCAGCAACTTGAATTCAGCAGCATGCAATTTAGTAGGGGGAATATCCTTCCGCAAGGAGTCTTTTTCCCACGCAATTTGTGGTGCCTATCGCACGTTTACAAAATGACAGAGAATGGATAGCCACTGGGTCGAAGGCTCTTTGCAAAAATAAGGTGAAGCACAAAGAGAACTAACATTGAACTACAGATTCAAAAAATGTCTTTATTCTCTGGTCGACTATTGTAGATTTGGGATATTTAGTATAGAATGGTCGTTTCCATTAAGAGCAAAATTTCCCATCAATTGGACAGTGCATTTACGAATAGCCAGCTAGGAACTTTTTTGGGCGGCACATTTACCAAAAACGATTTCTTTTGGTGTAGGATTAATTTGTTTTTGGGCGGCCGTGGCGCCGGTGCCACAACGCTTTCTTTTGAAATGGGTCATGTGTTGGCCTTTGTCGTGGCGCCGGCGCCACGGCGCTCTGTTTTGAGATGGGTAATTTTTTGGGCTTTGTCGTGGCGCCGGCGCCACGGCCGACATTATTTACGAGCTGTTGATGTGCAGGTGCGAGAGGCTTTCTTCTCTAAATACGCACGCAAAGAGGTCTTGAAAGGGGTCATTTACAAGTGATGTGCAGGCGTTTTGATATCAGAACACACAAGATACTGAATAAATACAGTGCAGATAGACTCCACACTCCATGGAAGCTTGCAAATAAAACTGACGATGAAGCCAACCTACATAGCAACACCATCCATCCATCTAACGTAGCTCGTGACTGATTCGTGAGGTAGCGTGGCTCCATTCTCCATCCGGAAATTGGAATGTGCTTGTCATCAACCTGCATGTGTGATTTCAGGAAAGCCAAGCCATGGGTAAAAGTCTGTAGGTAACAGACTTTTATTTGTGGCTCTCAAGCGCAAGGCACGTGGCTTCAAATGATCTAAACTACAATCCTTAGATTCAGAAAGTACCATTTTTTTGGACACTCGTTCTCTGTTTCTGGTGCAGGTCATCCTTGATTCTAGGGGAGCATGTCGTTTGATCTTCGTTAGTTCTCTTCTGTCTTCTGCAGGCCATCTCTCTCGAAGCCATTATTGAGGACGCGGGTTCTGAACCAGTGCCTCCCCCATATAAGGAAATCTGCAAAAAATGCCCTTTGCCAACTCGATAGAGTGCTCGATCGAACTGGCTGATAATCTTTTAGAGGGTGATTGATGTCATTGTATTATTGCATGCTGTTCTGGATATCTAATCCCTCTGTTTCGTAAATACCCAACCCACTCGCTACTAATAATCACCAGTCGCTAAGCTGCGCAACACTTCGGTTAGTTCATGTCCCAGCAGCTAGCTTACAAGGTTCACTAGCTAGTTCCGCTTTGCATGTATTTTGATCTTCCTTGCGTCTAAAAGTCCAAGCCGATGCTGTAGTTTCAGCTCGGGCTTGTTACGTCTGCATTGGAAATTAAGAAAAAAGCATGGTTTGCTATTATGTAATGATTACCTGCTGGCGATGGATCTTCTTACCAGAACCTTTTCACCAGTCATGGTGGCAATGAGTGATCAGAGCCTGCTTGGTTGCTCTGGTTTCTACTCTGGTTGCTCTCTCCATTGAACTACTGCGGAATCTGGGCCGTGCTTGCATAAACACCATTTAACTTTTCCATCTAACTGAAATTACAATTTTGCAAATCTGATAATTAAAAAATTCAGTCTTACAACCTTTCCTTGCAAACTGTAATAATCAGATGAATGCTTGATCTGAAATTTCAAATAACAGCTTTGGTGTAGAGCACGCTGAAAGATAGAACTCAATTAACTGGACTTTTTGTTAAATCTAGGGAGCAAGACGACAGATACTGTGCTTGGTGATTATATGGTGGTGATACATTTGCCCTACCAGGAGATGCTAAGAAGGTGGTGATGAATGTAGTCCAGCTCCATACCTCGAGGAGTTCCAAGAAAAAGTCTTTTGAGAGAGGGAGGGAGAGAAAATCTCTTCCGAGTGGGGGAGAGAGAGTGTATAGAATTTGAAGAAACTGATTTCCATTTCAAGACCTTAAAATGTGGTCAAAATATTTGAGTCTAGAAGTGCTTTGTCACATCAATTCTACACATTACCAGTTTAAATTTTTTTGTTGATTTTGTTTGCACAGGAGTTAAATCATGAAAGGATCAAAAGGAAACAATGACAAGAGGACCAGATGCAAGCTTTCTAAGGTACACAACATAGATACAAAAATCTTTGCACTCACTATTCAATTGTGATTTTGCACTTCATTATCTCATATTAAACTTGCTATTTTCTGTAGGGATTTCAAAAGGGAGATCATGTTAGCCTGCTCACTGAGAATAAAGTAGTCGATGAGGGTGAGGTATTTCAAGCAAAGTCTGGTGAGATGCTTCACAATAGGCCATTGCCAAAAAATCACGTGTCAATCCTGGTGTATGCATGTCATGATGATGTCGTGCAACTACCTATTCTGATCAAGAATGCAGACATGTACACTCTTCGCGATTCAGTTAAGAGTTGTGTTGCTTGGCCCATTGATAGGCTGGTAAGTTATCTATTATGTATTAATTTTTTTATGTTCCATGTCATTACTTTTTTTAGGTGAAGGTGCTAATATTGCAATTGGTTTATTTTTTTAATGTTAAATGTGGTGTGTTTTTGTACATAGCAAGAAATCTCGTTGGCCTCAAATCCAACAGATCCAACCACACAAGAAAATCAGTTGGAGAGTTTAGTTCAAGAACATCATGACATAATCCCAAGCCATGTATGTGTTCTACAAAGCATTTTTAACTACTATTTTGTGAATACATGAATTTTTTTTTTCTATTTATTTTCTTGGTTTTATTTTTGTTTTGTAGAGCGCAATGACAGTGGAGGAAGGTCGAGGTAGTTCTGTGAAAAGGAGGAGGACCCCAAAAGGAGCTTCAAAACAAAAGAATGTAGAAAGCCAGGTTGACTCAAAGACTATCAAATAATGTTGATTGCATTTGTTTCCTAGAAGTATACGCAGCTGACTATTATTATTCTCTCACTAATAGCAGAGTTCATATGTCATTCTTGAAGAAGATGATGATGAACAAGATGAAGATGAAGAACCTGGTCACTTTGTTTCCTACGACAAAAAACTTCAGTTGGATTTACTTCAGGTCGTTATGGATCGATTACAAGTAAAATATTGCACCTACAATCTCGTACATTACCTTGCCTAGGCATAAAGATTGCATTTGTATTTTTCTAAGCCATAAACACTTATATTTGTCTTTTCCCACAAAGGTGTCAAGGGGTATAGCTCCTCCCACAATTCCTTTATGCCGACTGATTCCCAATTCCACAATTAGACAGTTGGGTGATCGTTACAAACAACTATGCATTGAAATTTCCATGCATGGCTACGTCAGGCAAAAAGGACATTGGGGGTATATCATTTGGAGCTACAACCTGTTCTTGAAAAGAAAACCTAGATTCCGCTAGTTAATTACGAGGTGGAGTGGGCTACAACATTTCATGCAGTGGATTTGAAATGTAGACATCAAACACGAAAGTTGGCCACACTTGCAAATCCAGCCAACGGTGATGAGTTTTATAAGTAAGCGGTTTTGTCAATACATTATATTTCATTTAATTATTTTCATCAAAATGTTTGTCAAGTTTATTGACGAGTATTATAAAAAATAAGAATGTTATTTTTGTTTAGTGATATGTTACGTGTCGATTGGGATCACAAGCCAAAATCTGTTACAAAGGAGAGATTATACAATATAGCTTGCACAAAGTTGTCCCAAGATCGCAAGGCAAACATTGCACGTGCACTAACTAAAGAAGATGATGCTTTTAGAAAACAACTCCACATACCAACTGGTAAGTTGTAACAGATTGTCGTTTAATATATGCAATTGCACTCATTGTCTTCATTCTACACTTCCATGAATGTTTTGGCGATTGCAGATAACAAGACCTTTCGAGTATATCTTGTGAAAGAGGTCTTGTGGGATCAGATTATTGATGCTGGTATTGTTATACTCCGAAATATGGAGGCTAGCTATGACATGAGATTACCAGCCACAGGATTTTCTTTGCACACTCGAGAGTACAAGAGAAAGAACTTTCCAAAAGTATTCTTAGAGATGGTTGGAAAAGCCAGATCATCATGTGATTCTAATAAGCAACCAGGGTTGGCTTTGGCAACACAAAGAGTTGTGTTCAGGCGAGGTATTGCATATTAATATTTTTTTCTTGCAAGTTGATATTAATTTCATCTCTATTAATTGCATTTCATGTTTTTACATAAATCGATGTAGATGGTTGGGCGTTCAAGTAAATACCAAAAACTTAGAGTACATGTCTCCCATGGCCTTGGAGTGGTGTGATTCAACAAATAATGATTGCATGTACACATCCTCAATGAAAAATAGCAAATGGAGCACATGGGTTTTCAAGCATTGTCCATGGTGGTTGGATTTTCCCACAGGAGAGTATCCATCAGACGAGAAAGAAGATTTTTTACATGAAAGCAAGTTGTTAAAGAAGGCAACAGAGGCACAAGTATGATATTTTTAGTAAATTGTGTATGGATCAGAACTTCTTCTTGTTTGTGTCAATTTTTTCCTAATCTTTTTTATCTGGTGCTACTTGTGAATATAGACAAGGACTTTACGAGATCGTACCAAGAGGCCCTGATACTTCACTACAACGAAGACCTATACCTCTAGTTCTTGTGAGTAAATAGCAATTTCTTTCACATGCATATATTTACAATTATTTTTCATTCATAATGTTCTTAAACTATGATCATTTTGTTTGTTGCAATTTTTTTTACAGCAAGTGATAAATTCGATCATGTTTTATCATCAGAATCTCGCAGTCATGGAGAGCCATCTTCACCTGATGAGTATGAGCAAGAGAATGTTGATGCGGGTAAGAGCCATGCCTCATATGATCCACAAGAGAATATGGTCAGGTGGATCAATGAGTCATGTTTTACATTGAGCATTTGAAACATCTAATTGGAACACCTTCCACTTGAAAAAACAAGCAAGAGAAATAAGAATTCTTATTGTCATCATAATCAAGAACATGGATTTGAGCAAATCCTTTGGCACATAATCTTGCTTTATGCTTGTTGATGGTGCCATCATGATTGAACTTGATCCGAAATACCCACTTGCAACCAATCACATGCTTGTTGGATGGAGGATCCACAAGCTCCCAAGTATTGTTGGTGATCAATGCAGCATACTCTTGCTTCATGGCATCATACCACTCCTTGGTATTGAGTGCCTCTTGTACATTCTTTGGCTCTTCATGAGGGACATAAAAAACATAATTAGTGGAATCAAGATCCACTTGTTTGCCTTTGTCAACATATGAGAGCCTCTTAGGCTCGGATCTATCTCTCATGGATCTTCTTGGTGAGAAAATCCGAGGAGAGTCTTCTTCAAATCTCGACCCCATCACATCATGATTGTCTTCAAAATCAATAATTGATGATGCATCCATAGATTTCTTGATCTCGGCCTCTTCAAAAGATGAGTGTTGATCTTCATGAAAGACAACATCTCTACTTTCAATAACTTGAGAAGTAGAGAGTATAAAGACTCTATAGGCATTCTTGGTGGATGAGTATCCAACCATGATCCCTTTGCATGCACTAGGATCTTCCTTCTTCCTTGTTTCCAAGGGAATATGGACAAAGCATAAGCATCCAAAAACTCTAAGGTGATCAACCTTAGGCTTCTTCAAACATAAGATTTCATATGGTGACTTTCCTCCAAGAGCTATATGTGGGAGCCTATTGCAAAGATAATTTGCACAATTAATGGCTTCTCCCCAAAAATCTTTGGGCAAAGATGCCTCAATTCTCATAGATTTTGCACATTCACATAGAGATCTATTCTTTCTCTCGGCCACTTCATTTTGAGATGGAGAGTAGGCACAAGAGAACTCTCTTTTAATGACTTCAAGCTCACAAAAATCTTGAAATTTATTGGAGATATATTCACCACTTCCATCACTTCTAAGAGCTTTAATCTTGTATGAGAATTGCTTCTCTACATAAGCTTTGAAAATAAGAAAATGATCAAACACCATAGATTTAGAAGCAAGAAGATATATCCAAGTGAATCTTGTGTAATCATCAATGAAAGTAACAAAACAAGTGGCTCCTCCCTTGCTTCTAGTTGATGAGAAATGCACATCCGAGTGGATTAACTCCAAAGGATGCTTGCTTTTGATAGAAGATCTTGTAAATGGCTTTTTGTGAGATTTAGGAATAGCACAAGCCTCACAAGGCTTGATCTTCTTGGAGACTGACTTTGGCAAGCCAATAGCTTTGGCTTCTTTGATCATAGAGAGCATGGATTTGTAGTTGGGATGTCCCAACCTCGTATGCCATAATTCCTCCATAGAGAGCTTGTTCACAAGAGCAACATTACAAGCATTCACATACTCATTTGGATCTAGTTTATAGATGCCTCCAAATCTAGATCCTAATGCAAGTATCTCATCATTCTTCTTAATAGTGCAAGTTTCAACATTGAATTTTACATCAAGGCAATTATCAAGCAATTGGCCAACACTAAGAAGATTCTTGGTAAGCTTAGGTACATAAAGAACTTTAGAGAGAGAAAGAACTTTAGAGGATGCAAGCTTCAAGGGAATGTTCCCTATGCCTTCAATAGGACATTCAAAATCATTTGCAGTGTATATTGATTTCTTGACTCCATCATAAGGTGCAATAGAAGAGAAAGAGTCCTTGGAGCTACACATATGTGAAGAGGCTCCACTATCAATATACCATAGGCCGTCCTTCTTGAAAGGAGTAGATGAGAAACTAGAGACCATAAGAGATCCCTGGTGGCATAATGACCTTTCTTGCCACAATAAAAGCACTTGATCTTCTTCTTCTTGAGCTTGGATGATGAAGCATTAGAGGAATCATCTTCCTCCTCATCTTTGTCTTTGGATTTGACTTTGTCCTTGCTTGAGGATTGTTGATGTTGGTTCTTGCTCCTCCCTTTGTGCTTATTCCTTGGCAAAGAGAGCTTTGCCATCATTATGAGTGAGAGAAAGCTTGTCCATCCTCGAGAGCTTGTACTCTTGTCTTGATTCTTCCGAAATTAGCACACTTTGGAGAGCCTCCAAACTTGGTAGCTCCTCCTTAATGGCATAGGATTGGACAAGGTTATCAAATTCACTTCTCAAGACATTGAGAATGACTTGAACTAGCTCATTTTGATTGATGGAATCACCAATACAAGCAAGTTCTCTATGAATATCTTTTACTCTCAAAACATAACTAGATGCACTCTCATCACTCTTTTGGCTACTTTGAAAGATTTTATTCCTAAGAGTGAGAAGCCTAGAGGTATTCTTAGCCTCATAGGTAGTCTTGAGACAATCCCAAGCTTCTTTGGTTACTGTACAAGTACCTATCTCCCTCAATATCTCATTAGAGACATTCATCTTAATGTAGTGAAGAGCCATCCTAGCTCTCTTTTTGTATTTTTGAACCTCTTGAAGAACTTGTGGTTGTTCTTCAAGGCCAAGAACTATGTCCATCACGTCTTGAAGGATCAAGATGGACTCCATCCTCATTTTCCAAATTGAATCGTTTGAAGTGGACAATCTTTCACTTGGTTCCAACAAGGATGAACCCATTGATGACATTTGAAGTGAAGAAAACTCAAATAATGAATAATAAATCTTGCTACACACTCTCAATAGGATCCAATAATAGAGTACTATCTCCTCCTATGAAAGATCTTGCAACTATTTGTGAATTGATTCTCACTAGCTACACAAATCTCTCTAAAACAAGATCTATTTCACATAAAATGATGGAGTATAGGCAAAGTTAGGATCAAACACTCTCAGCACGTGTGAAGTACTCTAAGAAACCAAATTTGACTCAAATACAATGATATTGCATGAAAGAAAATGGCTAAGATCTCAGAACAGTGCCTAGATCAAATATAGATGAGATTGGCAAGCATACAACTGTGATTTTGGATCACCCAAGAAATCTCTTGACCAAACCAAATGTGTCCACCCAGGTCTAGGTGCCCTTCCTAACCCTCTTCAAAAGCTTATAGCTTTTGATTGGCTCAACTAAATGGAATGAAACTGATTGCATAAGAAACTAGACAAAAATATCTTCAAAACAAGCTATCAAGCAAGATAAATGGATTAAGCGTGAGAGAGAACTTCCAAACTGAATTTGGATGTTCCTCACACATGTCTGAGCACCTCATTCTGTACAGTACCTTGTCAGACCCAATCAATGTCCTTTTGATCTCTTTTGATCCAAAATTGAACAAGATAGCTAGGAAAATGGGCCTTGACAATTTTTAGCTCAAGATTGATGAAAAGTTTTCACTTAGATGGATCAAAATGCATGGTAACCTTAGGTAGGCTCTGATACCATGTTGAATTTCACACGTGTGGACTGTCCACTACATGTACTTGTGATCTCCTAAGGTGTGTAGATGCACCAAGATCAAGACTAGATTGAGATTCAAGATCAATCTTGAATCCTATGGCAAAAACAGACTACTACATGCATTCAATCACTTCCAACTCTCACTCACACGTGTGGGAAGTATTCAAAAAATAATCTAAGTAAAAACAGGCTGCTCTCCTTGGGTAGAGAGAGAAAAAGCATCATGAGCTCTCGGGTAGAGAGAGAAAGCTAGAAATCCAATAACACTCAAAATCCATATAATCACCAAATCAATTAGCTTCAAAATGAGGAGTACAATGATACTAGTAGATCCACGAGCTACCACTATGTTTAACTATGATTGGACCATACTTTGTCACCTCTTGATCCTATTGGACCATTGATCCATGCACCTCTTAATTCTATTGGACTATATTCAAGCACACCTCAATTTCCTATTGGACCTCACAAGGTTCCACCTCTAAATCCTATTGGACCTCTTGAAATTCATCAAACAAAAGCATTACACTTGTCTACACTCTAATTGGCACGTGTTTAGCCTCTTACTCTATTTTGGCTCAATAGTGGCATTACAAGTGGACATGCATAATTTGCCATCTATGCCAAATTTATTCCTATCAACATCCTACACCTAGATGCTTGATGTAAAAAACATAAAACCCCTATATCTAACATAGATAATCTTTTTCAATTCTTCACAAAACCTACTTCATTAGTGAGATGAGAATCACACTATATTTTGTAGAGCCCATCATGTCATTATGAAAAGCTCGCTCGTATTACTAAAAAAGCTCGCTTGACCAAGCTCGCTCGAGGCCCATAGTGAAATTGCTCTGATACCATGTTGGAATTAGGATTGATAAATGGAAGCGAAAACTTCCTACTTCCAATGCATGACTATGCCTATCAAGAATTGAACAAAGCAGTAGTGATTGGAATCACGTTCAATCTTTAGCAACTAACTTTGAAATCGTAGATACTAAGTGATTACGTAGCCAAACATGAAGTATTGAATTCTCAGACAATTTCTCTCAGTTAACAAAAGCAATGCAGAGATGCATGCATTCTGACATATACTGATCGCAATAAGAAGATAGTATTGATTTAGGAAAAATAAAATCAGATGTTAATGAGCGCAAAACAATAGCGGATAGAAACCATGCACTCTAAGCTATATCTAAGTAACTGAGAATAAGTCTGAATTAAACACAATGCTGATAAGCAGTGGCGCAATAGCAATCTCTAAAACAACTCTAAGAAGTGAGCTAGAATGCTCAGGAGTGTTCAAGCTCATAGGCTTGAGAGAGAGAGCTAACTATTCAAATGCTTCTTCTTCTTCTGATAGTTCTGATAATTATTATCAAAAACCATATGAATATGAACAACTATTTATACTAAGAAATCAGGTCATCAATTGCGATCGCCAGTCGGCTGGTGATCGGCTGACATCCATCTGTTCCTTGTCATTGATTGTTGATAAGCGGTGAAATTGGCCATAAACGTTCTATCTGCATAAATGAACCATACTGTCACTTCTGCATAAATGAACTAAAACAGCCACAAGCGACAGTGTTGGGATTTTGCGAAAAACACGAAAAAAGCGACCGTGTCTTTAAATCTCATTTAGGGTTGTCCTATACTTTGCCAGAGTCATGTCCTTAGCATTTGAGGCACTTTGGAGAAAGCAAAGAATGCGACATTCTATGAACTGAAAAATGCGACTCTACATATTTGCTTGCAAATCCTGACAGGTGAAAAATACGAAAAGCAACACTGCATTTTTACACGAGCTTTCTGACAGGTGACAACTTCGCAAAAAGTGAAAAAATCGAAGTGAGAGAGAAAAGCGACATTGTGGTAAAACTCTGTGTATTTGCAAACTGTGTAAAAACACTTGAAAACTGCAGACTATAAAAACATGAAAAAATCTGCAGAACTGGATAAACAACGGATGAAGATTAAAACCGATTAGTCGATTGGTATGGAAAAAGATCCAACAAGTTTGACATGATTGATCTGGGTGAAGCTCACTTCTGTTTGGGCATTCAAATCCACCGAGACAGAGTGAGACGACTGATGTATATTACTCAACAAAGGTATCTTCACAATGTTCTTGACAAATATAATTTGATGAATTGTAAGTTTGCTAACTCACCGACGGATCTAGGCCTGCATTTGTCAAGGGACCAATGTCTTTAGACCAAGCAGGAAGAGGAGCAGATGAGAGAGTATCCTTATCGATTGATACTTGGATCTCTCATGTACGCAATGGTCCTGTACAAGACCTGGCATCTCTTTTGCAGTAAGCTCACTCAGCCAAATTATGGCTAATCCTGGCATTACCCATTGGAAGGCTCTCATAAGAGTCATGAGATATATTCGAGCTACCATGGACCAGTGCATCTGCTATGGAGAAGTCAACAATGACATTCTTCATTAACTCTGTGGATATTCTGATGTAAGCTAGGGAGAAGATGTAGACAATCGTAAGTTCACATCTGGATTCACTTCTTCTTCAATGGTGGTCCTATCTCATGGAACAGGTAAGCAAACCTCAATCACTCTTTCATCTACAGAACCAGAATACATTGTTGCTTCTCAATCTATTAAAGAAACATTTTGGGTGAGAAATTTATTGTCAGACATTAGTTTGAATCAGTACATGCCTACTATCATATTATGTGATAATCAGAGTGCCATTGCCTTATCGGCCAACCCTAGATTTCACTCTAAGAGTAAGCACATGAGATCCGATATCACTATATTAGGGGCAAGGTTCTCAACAAGGAGATAAGTTTAACATACTATAGAACGCAGGACATGGTTGCAGATTTATTTACAAAGGCGTCAAGTGTTAATGCACAAAAGAAGTTTTGTAGGATTGCTTAGTCTAAAGATCAAGGCATTCAGGGATCTAGATTAAGGAGGGGCGTGTTGGATTTACCTCCTCTACTCTCCTAAATCCTATGTTAATCTACCTCCATTCATGCTGCTACATTTTTAGTTGTGTTGTCCATAGTTTGCATATTTGAACTATTTGTCGCTCCAATTTGCATTTTTACTCAGGAATTTCCACAGGCAAAAAACTTGACACTGTCGCTGAAAAATTTGACACTGTTGCCTTTTCACCTTTGGGCCATCCTGAGCAACTAAGTGTTTTGCCTCACTTCCAGAAAAGCGGCAGTTGCAGAGTTTGCATAAATACAAGTGAATTTAAACAAGCGAAAAATGCGACTCTGCATTTTCACACGCGATTTATGACAGGTGAAAAATACAACAATGTGACAATCTACATTTTTACACACAATTTATGCCAGGCGAAAAATATGACAATGCGAAAGTCTGCATTTTTTACCCTCAATTTATGACAGGCAAAAAATACGACAAAGTGTCGCAATTTTCGCATTTTCACCAGCATCAATTTTAGCGAAGCCCAATGTTGCGGCCTCCTCATGCTCATTCTATGTACTGTGCAATCAGATTTGACAATGACAACAGCCACCCAACACTTTTGTACCTTCTTCATCTGCACACCTGTAAAATTTGTTATGTAGTGAATGCCTTTTTCAGTATTCACAGATAGAGAACGAAGCATGATCTGTAACACGTGAGACATAAATTGTAGATGCTTTCACTCATTGATTCCTCCTTTTAGATAGATTGTCAGTAATAGGTTCATAACCTTCATAGATTGTGATTAGCTTTGTAAAGTACGTGGTCACATCCGCTATTATTTTGTCCTCACCTGCATTATTGACTTATATATTTCTTTATACTTAATCCGATTACAACTTTGTTTGGTTCTGCGTTCAAATTCGTGTCAATATTGCAATGCTTTTCCATGTTCTGTCTAACTATCTAATTGATTTGTTTGGTTGTCTGCTCATCGCTTCCACTACCACCACGCATTAGAAGCTTTAAAATTATTATGTTCTTGTGTTTGCCTACTAAGTCACCAATAGTGCGCGCACCGAGAGAATTGAAGGGGACTAGTCTATCCTTTCGTCCAATTTCTTCGATAGTTTTTGGTTTGGTGATGACTGAGTTCCAGAAGTGATTCTTATAGCTACAAGAGCGGCCTTAGTTATGCGCGCACCTTGTGGGTAGCAGTTTGGTAGGTGATGTAGAACTTGGCCTTGGCCTTGTGCTAAAGGCCATGGCAATGAATTCCGTATTAATTCTTCTAGAGAAGACATGCTCGTAGATCCCCATTGCGATGAGCAAAGGCTTAGCAAGGTTCATCCATCAAGCCACCATGCTTGTGCTAGGGAGGATCATGATGTTCATCTTGGTCTAAAACGAGAGATGACATAGCATAGAGACTGACTAGTATCAATAGAAGACATAATGAGGAAAGGTGAAAAATTGAAGGAAATGGCGCAAGAGTGTCTCCGAAAGCAGTGTAGAAAGTTTGGAAAGTTTTGGTAGTTGGAAAATTTTGCAAGAGCTCCACTAGCACAAGTGAGAAATGAGATCGAATTCAGCCTTTTTATAGGCTGATTTGGAGGGTCCATAAGACAATGTACTAGTTTGGCTTCTCAGCACTGGACAAAAATTTGCAGGCATATACTGTATTGTGAAAATAGGATGTAAAAATCTCGACGAAGGTTTCTGAGAGACTGAACTAAACCGGCAAAGGTTTTCAAGATATGACAAAGGTTCATCCTTTGCCTAAGGACATCATTTGTCTAGGTACTGTAATAAATAATCTGAACCTATGGCCAACCTAATTTTGGCATTCTAAGTCCATCAGGCATATCGGCGAATGTTCATAATGATCATTTGATGCTCGACGAAGGTTTCCAAAATGGCATAATGTTGAACATTCGCCTAAGGTCAAATTAGGTAGTAACTGTAGGAAATAACCTTCGCCCACTCAGTATAGGTATATCTGAGGTGGATGTATAATTTGACAATTCGACGAAGGTTTCTAAGACTGTTTGTTCAAAATATGACCCAAAAAGTGATTTTCTAAGTCATTCTTCATAAAAAATTATTTTCTAAAAATACTTTTCTTCCACTTTTTTCATTCTGACGACTTTTTTGACTTTTGCACATCATTCTTTTTTTTTTCTTACTTTTTTTTTAACTGTCTTTTTCAAAAGAGAGTCTTCATTTGTCGATCACAGAGTTGATGAAACATCATCTCCTCTTGGGACTACTGGCTTCATATTCTAAGTGATTGGATCTATTTTGACCACACGCTCACGATTCTCAAAAGTATTTTTGTTAGTGTCCCAACTATGAATTACTTGCATACTTGTAACCATGGACGTCCCAATAAAATTCGATATACATTTGGCAAATCAGGTAAGTCCATTACTACAATGGCAATGACAAACTGCACTCCACCTATTTTGACAGGTACGTCTTCAACCATTCTTGTAGGACGACTGTCGTTTGATCAACTAGCTTGATGGCAAAAGTGGCAAGCTTCAGCTTGGTAAGTCCCCATTTTGCACATGGCTTTGTTGAAATCAGGTTAACTCTTGAACCTCCATCAATCACGGTTGTTTCTTTACCAAACTATCTATGTTGTATCGATAGGATGATGTTTTTCTGCTCACTTTCCCAGGTTGTTCCTACATTGAGTACTTCGTTCATTTCTTCAAACCCGGCACAAGAAAGTGACTTCTGACGGATTTATGGTTCCATTTGAGTCAATCTTTCTGCTAATACTTCTTTTTCTTGAGACACCTTGAACTTACAACATTCTCTTAGTGTGATATCCATCTTACTAGACAAAATATTTACGATCATTTATGTTTGCGGTGCTTCTGGTTCTGTCATCTTGAAGGGTTCTTCATGATGATCCAATTGTGTATTAACATTTGTTCTTGGATTTGCTTGTAGCATAGATGAAGAATGGACTTCAGTTGTTGCTTTAGCGGCTTCTTGGACTTCTTATTCTTGCAACTATTTAATCCACTGTCTCATATTTTGATATCTTTTTTTTTCTGCTTTGAGATTCGGATACACCCCTGATGTAGTAGGTATATCTGTAGTTGGTGCAGATTCAACAAGTACTAGAACTTCTTTCTGTTTCTGAGCTGTAACAACCATCAAAGGTACAATTGGTTTAGATTGAGCTACTGGTCTTTTCTTGATTGTAATCATATTTCTTGGAGCAGTAACCAATGGTGGTTAAGGTGAATGGTATAAACTTCCCTTTGTTTGGACATTCAGCAACTCTGTGGTTCTCTCTACATGCAAAACATCCAAGTGGCACTCTGGTCCATTGTCTAGCTGCTTGTTGCTGCGCGGCAGCATAGATAGCATACTGCTTTGAAGGACCACTCTCATGATCATTGCTATAGCTCCATTGCTCATTACCATGATAAGGTTTTGGTTTCATTAGATTAGTAGGAGGAGCACTCTGTCCCATCTGAGCTGGCAGAGCTAGTTGTTCTGGAAATCCAAGAAAAAAATTGAAAGATTTTCCATCAGGACCCTTTGAATAAGTAGGTTCTTGATACTAAAGCTTAGCATACCTTTGCTGGGGGATAATCCAAGCATTGAATGAGCAAAAGGTTGTTTTATGTCCCGTAACACATATTCGTCATTCGTTGTTTCAAAGTTGGACATTCATTCATAGTGTGACTGCCCGCACAAATTGAACACCAAACATTTTTCCAGCTAGGAAACGTCTTTGCAAACTTTTCAGGTTCTTTGTTTGGTTTACCATGGAATTCTTCCAAGGCTTTTAGTCAAATAAGTATGTGATCATCGGGTTGGACTTACATATGCAAGGTGCCAAATCTCTCTTGCTTATTGTCTAGGGTTAGGGTTGCCTTGGGATCTGCAAACCCTCCAACAAGATCATATTTGAGTGTAGGAAAGATTTATAGAGAGCTTAAGCTATCTAAAACAGCAAACATAAGAGAAAATGGTCAAAAATAAAGAGAATGTATCCCATAGCATTTTTTGAGCTATTGGAGGTATCAAAGATCAGAGTGAACTGTTTTCACTCATTTCTTGATCAAACCCAAAGTAAAGCTTTAAAAATATCTACCTGATGTCAAGAAAGTACTTGTGAAGCTGGTTGTGGAGAGGTAAAGCAGTTTGAGTGCACCAAGAGTTCAAAGTCTAAGATCTTCTATGAAGAAAAAAAGTGAAAATCCAAGAGAAAAATAGTTAGCGATTGCAAACCACTGTGATTTAGCTAGAGAGGCTTTATGTGCAGACTTCAGGAAGTAGAGCACCAATAGTGACTGATAATAGAAGATTTTGAGTGACTGTAGAGAGAGAATGATTAATTCTTTGAAAAAAACTCATTTCTTTAATAGTCTAAACAGAGCTATTGGGCATCGTCATTTTAGATGTTTGAAGGCTTGATCAGAGAGCAAGGAGAAAGTGCCCATAGCTAGGTGATCTATAGTAGTAGTCAATTAAAAAATAGCTTAAAAAATTTGTGAGTTTATATATATATATATGTATGTGTATATATATATGTATGTATGTATGTATGTATGTATATCACACACACACACACACACACACACACACACACACACACACACACACACACACACACACACACATTACTGTTTGTGCATCCATTTTTTTAACCTAGCATTTTGAATTGTTAAGGCTCCTCAAGCATGTCGTTGTGAAGTCAACATTTATCCAATCAGTGAAGGACACGTGGTAGAGTCCAAGAGAATCATTGTGAACAAATGTTGAATTTATGAGCTTTTGTGGTTAGATTCTATGATGATGTGGATATGGTATGCATTATCTTGAATGGACTACCATCAATGTACTAGCATTTGGTGACCACTCTATGATGGGATGACTAATCCAAGAGATTGGACTACAAGGGTAGGGTTGGGATTAGGTATATCAAGGGTAGGATTATTATTTTTAATTTTTGAAACTTTGAAATGAATAGAGTGAATTTCTTTTGTACCAAAATAAAATTTCAAAAATGAAAAGTTGAAGTGCTTCTCTCCCACTCCACCTCCAAAGAAATCTAGCAAAATTGGAAATGGACCTCCATCACAAAAAAAAAATTCATTAATCAAATCTTCAACAAAAATTTGCTTAAGATTCAAGCTAAGATAGTAATATATGGATCTACAAATATATACTCAAATTTTTTGGCCAAACTCAAGTAATTATATATAGCAAATGAATGGATCTAGATTAGCTATTGCATCAGGGGGAGAGAGAGAGGGAGAGAGAGAGGATATAAATCCCCCCCTTAATCTAGATCCTTGAATGTCTTGATCGTTAGATTCAAGATTGCACAGAAGTTTGTGTGTGCCTCCTGATTTAATCCCTTTATAAGTATGTCAACTTTCATATATTGTGTTCTACAACACTTTAGACATACATCCTTGTTGAGAATTCAACTCTTGATGTAGTGATATTTGATTTCAATGTGCTTGCTTCTAGAATGAAATCTAGGATTGATCGACAATGCAGTAGCACTTTGATTATCACACTGAATGATTGTTGGAGCATTTTGTCTAAGACCGATATTAGACAACAAATTCCTCAACCAAACTATCTCCTTGGTGGCTTGTGAAGTTGCGCACTCAAATTTTGTCGAGGACATTACAATGGAGGTTTTCTTTCGACTATTCCAAGATATAGGACGACTATAGAGTAGGAAGACAAAACTAGGCAGTCTCTCCATAGCAGATGCAAAGGTGGATAGTAGCTCGAACATATCTGACGACTCTTTAAAGAGCTTTCCAATGGATCATTCTAGGATTAGCCATATATTGGCTCAAAGAGCTGCCATCATATGCAAGATCAAGTCTGGTGGAGACTAGTTTATACATGAGAGATCCAATAATAGACTGAAATGGATATCCCTTCATTTTCCTCTTTGGTTTGAGGGCATTGCTCTTTCGATAGTTTAAGACCTGGATCCATGGGAGGATATACAAGCTTGCAATTCATGAAATTGAACATCGTAGGCATATTAAGGATATACCTCTGCTGAGTAATGTAGATGAGCCTCTTGTTTCTGTCTTTGTGGATTTGGATCTCGAGACAGTAATGAGCTTCTTGTAGATCTGTCATCTCAAATTCTTGAGATGACATCCTCATCATATCCTTTATTAATTCGATATTATTATCATCCATGTACAATGTGATCATGATAAAGGATTGTTGAATGACCTTAAAATAAACATTATAATATGTAGATCTTGGTCTTCTTCGAGCCTCTCTTGGAGTAAAGAGCTTGTGAGTCTTTGATGGAGGATGAGGATGCACCATTCCTTCGAATCTTCTTCTGGACATCATAGTTAGGACTCTAGACAAAGAAAGTTTTGAGTGGGTTGAAATGACCATGATCTAGTTTTCATATGACGACAACAGACTAGACAATAAGGTCATGACAACATCTGAATTTTTGATGAATGAACCTATTTCTACCACCTGCTCAGCATAGTCTTGAAATGATTGATGTGATTCTGAGTAGAATCACTTTTCGATATTTTGAGAGAAAAATTTCTTTGTCATATGTAGTTTCAAAGTGACATCTCTCACTTAATAGAGTGTGTCCAAAATGTCCCAAGCTTCTTAAAAATATTGGGCTTGTCTAATATGGCCAATCTGTGTGTCTGATATATTAAGGGTGATTAAGGTGAAAGCCTTACCATACCTAAGCTTCCATTTATAAACTTGCTTACTATCGGCATTGGAAAGTAGTTTGACACCTATGACTATTTCCCAAAGTTCTTTGGCCATTAGCACGACTTTTATCTTGAATTTCCACCGATGGTAATTCGATCCATCAAGCTTGTCTACCATTAGACCAGACTTTGATTGAGAATCCATGTGGAAGTTCAAGGAAAATCTATACAAACAGTAGATTGTAGGACTTCTAGACAATTTAGTGAATGCTTACTTTTTGTATCAGAAAAAAATTGGTTCTGATACTATATGCTTTGATACCATGTTGGGAATCAAATGACTCCTTGGTGTATGAGCTACGTCTATTGGATTCAAGCTAGCTTCAATAATTTGATGCTCGCTCTACTTGATCCAAGCTTTGAAGTTGTGAAGATCGAAACAATTGATTCCGTAAACACACACAAAATTATTTAATTACGAAAATGTGTAAAACAAATTATATAAAGAGCATTACAATTAGCAGACACTATTATATATAAAATGACTTAATCTACGAGTTGTTTATTTATAGACCTTGAAATTTATGCAAGTGACATGACACAACAATGCACAATATGTACTGGAACTAATTTGATTAGTTTGAAAGAGTGTACATGTTCGAATCCTTGCAGATGCGCGATCTCTCTAATACAATAATCTAGAAGTCAAAGAGAGAGATCAAATAGAGTGCTCTATTTTGCATTAGTTCATAGACTCATTGGACGATTAGTCAATTGGCTATGTGTTATTTGTGAAGAATTGAAAAAGATTATCTATGTTAGATATAGGGGTCTTATGTTTTTTACATCAAGCATCTAGGTGTAGGATGTTGATAGGAATAAATTTGGCATAGATGGCAAATTATGCATTTCCACTTGTAATGCCACTATTGAGCCAAAATAGAGTAAGAGGCTAAACACGTGCCAATTAGAGTGTAGACAAGTGTAATGCTTTTGTTTGATGAATGTCAAGAGGTCCAATAGGATTTAGAGGTGGAACCTTGTGAGGTCCAATAGGAAATTGAGGTGTGCTTGAATATAGTCCAATAGAATTAAGAGGTGCATGGATCAATGGTCCAATAGGATCAAGAGGTGACAAAGTATGGACCAATCATAGTTAAACATAGTGGTAGCTCGTGGATCTACTAGTATCATTGTACTCCTCATTTTGAAGCTAATTGATTTGGTGATTATATGGATTTTGAGTGTTATTGGATTTCTAGCTTTCTCTCTCTACCCGAGAGCTCATGATGCTTTTTCTCTCTCTACCCGAGGAGAGCAGCTTGTTTTAACTTAGATTATTTTTTGAATACTTCCCACACGTGTGAGTGAGAGTTGGAAGTGTTTGAATGCATGTAGTAGTGTGTTTTTGCCATAGGATCTAAGATTGATCTTGAATCTCAATCTAATCTTAATCTTGGTGCATCTACACACCTTAGGAGATCACAAGTACATGTTGTGGACAATCCACACGTGTGAAATTCAACATGGTATCAGAGCCTACCTAAGGTTACCATGCATTTTGATCCATCTAAGTGAAAACTTTTCATCAATCTTGAGCTAGAAATTGTCAAGGCCCATTTTCCTAGCTATCTTGTTCAATTTTGGATCAAAAGAGATCAAAAGGACATTGATTGGGTCTGACCTGGTACTGTACAGAATCAGGTGCTCAGACATGTGTGAGGAACATCCAAATTCAGTTTGGAAGTTCTCTCTCACGCTTAATCCATTTATCTTGCTTGATAGCTTGTTTTGAAGATATTTTTGTCTAGTTTCTGATGCAATCAGTTTCATTCCATTTAGTTGAGCCAATCAGAAGTTATAAGCTTTTGAAGAGGGTTAGGTAGGGCACCTAGACCTGGGTGGACACATTTGGTTTGGTCAAGAGATTTCTTGGGTGATCCAAAATCACAGTTGTATGCTTGCCAATCTCATCTATATTTGATCTAGGCACTGTTTTGAGATCTTAGCCATTTTCTTTCATGCAATATCATTGTATTTGAGTCAAATTTGATTTCTTAGAGTACTTCACAGGTGCTAAGAGTGTTTGATCCTAACTTTGCCTATACTCCATCATTTGATGTGAAATAGATCTTGTTTTGGAGAGATTTGTGTAGCTAGTGAGAATCAATTCACAAATAGTTGCAAGATCTTTCATAGGAGGAGGTAGTACTCTATTCTTGGATCCTATGGAGAGTGTGTAGCAACATCTATTGTTCATCATTTGAGTTTTCTTCACTTCAAATGTCTTCAATGGGTTCATCCTTGTTGGATCCAAGTGAAAGATTGTCCACTTCAAACTATTCAATTTGGAAAATGAGGATGGAGTCTATCTTGATCCTTCAAGACATGATGGACATAGTTCTTGGCCTTGAAGAAGAACCACAAGTTCTTCAAGAGGTCTAAAAATACAAAAAGAGAGCTAGGATGGCTCTCCACTACATTAAGATGAATGTCTCTAATGAGATATTGAGGGAGATAGATACTTGTACAACAGCCAAAGAAGCTTGGGATTATCTCAAGACTACCTATGAGGCTAAGAATACCTCTAGGATTCTCAGTCTTAGGAATCAAATCTTTCAAAGTAGACAAAAGAGTTATGAGAGTGCATCTAGTTATGTTTTGAGAGTAAAAGATATTCATAGAGAACTTGCTTGTATTGGTGATTCCATCAATCAAAATGAGCTAGTTCAAGTCATTCTCAATGACTTGAGAAGTGAATTTGATAACCTTGTCCAATCCTATGCCATTAAGGAGGAGCTACCAAGTTTGGAGGCTCTCCAAAGTGTGCTAATTTTGGAAGAATCAAGACAAGAGTACAAGCCCTTAAGGATGGACAAGCTTTCTCTCACTCATAATGATGGCAAAGCTCTCTTTGCCAAGGATAAGCACAAAGGGAGGAGCAAGAACCAACATCAACAATCCTCAAGCAAGGACAAAGTCAAATCCAAATACAAAGATGAGGAGGAAGATGATTCCTCTAATGCTTCATCATCCAAGCTCAAGAAGAAGAAGATCAAGTGCTTTTATTGTGGCAAGAAAGGTCATTATGCCACCAATTGCTTCAAGAAGAAGAATCAACTCAAGCAAGCCAACATTACCAATGAGAAGGAAGACACTATTGCAAGTGATGGAGAGGGATCTCTTATGGTCTCTAGTTTCTCATCTACTCCTTTCAAGAAGGACGGCCTATGGTATATTGATAGTGGAGCCTCTTCACATATGTGTAGCTCCAAGGACTCTTTCTCTTCTATTGCACCTTATGATGGAGTCAAGAAATCAATATACACTGCAAATGATTTTGAATGTCCTATTGAAGGCATAGGGAACATTCCCTTGAAGCTTGCATCCTCTAAAGTTCTTTCTCTCTCTAAAGTTCTTTATGTACCTAAGCTTACCAAGAATCTTATTAGTGTTGGCCAATTGCTTGATAATGGCCTTGATGTAAAATTCAATGTTGATACTTGCACTATCAAGACGAATGATGAGATACTTGCATTAGGATCTAGATTTGGAGGCATCTATAAACTAGATCCAAATGAGTATGTGAATGCTTGTAATGTTGCTCTTGTGAACAAGCTCTCTATGGAGGAATTATGGCATACGAGGTTGGGACATCGCAACTACAAATCCATGCTCTCTATGATCAAAGAAGCCAAAGCTATTGGCTTGCCAAAGTCAGTCTCCAAGAAGATCAAGCCTTGTGATGCTTGTGCTATTCCTAAATCTCACAAAAAGCCATTTACAAGATCTTCTATCAAAAGCAAGCATCCTTTGGAGTTAATCCACTCGGATGTGCATTTCTCATCAACTACAAGCAAGGGAGGAGCCACTTGTTTTGTTACTTTCATTGATGATTACACAAGATTCACTTGGATATATCTTCTTGCTTCTAAATCTATGGTGTTTGATCATTTTCTTATTTTCAAAGCTTATGTAGAGAAGCAATTCTCATTCAAGATTAAAGCTCTTAGAAGTGATGGAGGTGGTGAATATATCTCCAATAAATTTCAAGATTTTTGTGAGCTTGAAGGCATTAAAAGAGAGTTCTCTTGTGCCTACTCTCCATCTCAAAATGGAGTGGCCGAGAGAAAGAATAGATCTCTATGTGAATTTGCAAAATCTATGAGAATTGAGGCATCTTTGCCCAAAGATTTTTGGGGAGAAGCCATTAATTGTGCAAATTATCTTTGCAATAGGCTCCCACATATAGCTCTTGGAGGAAAGTCACCATATGAAATCTTATTTTTGAAGAAGCCTAAGGTTGATCACCTTAGAGTTTTTGGATGCTTATGCTTTGTCCATATTCCCTTGGAAACAAGGAAGAAGGAAGATCCTAGTGCATGCAAAGGGATCATGGTTGGATACTCATCCACCAAGAAGGCCTATAGAGTCTTTTTACTCTCTACTTCTCAAGTTATTGAAAGTGGAGATGTTGTCTTTCATGAAGATCAACACTCATATTTTGAAGAGGCTGAGATCAAGAAATCTATGGATGCATCATAAATTATTGATTTTGAAGACAATCATGATGTGATGGGGTCGAGATTTGAAGAAGACTCTCCTCGGATTTTCTCACCAAGAAGATCCATGAGAGATAGATCCGAGCCTAAGAGGCTCTCATATGTTGACAAAGGCAAACAAGTGGATCTTGATTCCGCTAATTATGTTTTTTATGTCTCGCATGAAGAGCCAAAGAATGTACAAGAGGCACTCAATACCAAGGAGTGGTATGATTCCATGAAGCAAGAGTATGATGCATTGATAACCAACAATACTTGGGAGCTTGTGGATCCTCCATCCAACAAGCACGTGATTGGTTGCAAGTGGGTATTTCGGATCAAGTTCAATCATGATGGCACCATCAACAAGCATAAAGCAAGATTATGTGCCAAAGGATTTGCTCAAATCCGTGGTCTTGATTATGAGGAGACCTTTGCACCCGTTGCAAAGATGGTGACAATAATAATTCTTATTTCTCTTGCTTGTTTTTTCAAGTGGAAGGTGTTCCAATTAGATGTTTCAAATGCTTTTCTAAATGGTTATCTTGAGGAGGAGATCTGTATGGAACAACCTCAAGGATTCATCAAGGATGAGTCCAAAGTGTGCTTGCTCTTCAAAAGTATTTATGGACTCAAGCAAGCACCAAGATCATGGTATTCAAGACTTGATTCTTTTCTTATCTCACTAGGATTTACTCTTAGTGACTATGATCCTTCCATGTATTTAAAGTTTGTTGATAGCAATATTGTCATTCTTCTAATTTATGTTGATGACATTATTCTTTGTGGAAGTTGTATCAATCTAGTTGATGAAACCAAGCTAGCACTTGGATGTGAATTTAAAATGCAAGATCTAGGAGAGATACATCACATCCTAGGCCTAGAAATTGAGTTTTATGAATATCATGTCTTTATATGCCAATCTAGATATGCTCACTCTGTTGAAAAAATTCCATATGGAAAATTCTAAGAGCATAGATACTCCATTGGAGCAAATTGTAAAAGATCCTAATGAAGGTGATGAAATATCCTTTGAGTACATCACACTTTTTAGGAGTCTTGTAGGCTCCTTGATTTGGCTTACCATTACTAGGCCCGAACTAAGTTTTTGTGTGCACAAATCGAGTCAATTTATGCAAGATCATAAGATCCATCATTGGAAGATGGCCAAGAGGATTCTAAGATATGTATCTTCATCTTGTGATTATGGTCTACTCTATAAAAGTGAAGATCTATCCATTGTTGGCTACTCGGATTCGGACTTTGCAAGTGACGAGATGGATCGAAAGTCTATTAGTGCATACACCATCTTTCTTGGAGGCAATCTAATATCTTGGCTTTCCAAAAAGCAAGATACTATATCTCTCTCTTCATGTGAGGCCGAGTACAAAGCACTCACTACAACTACCAAAGAGGTGCTTTGGATCAAGAGGTTATTAATGGAGCTAAAGTGCATCAAGGAGGATGATCTACCAAAGATCAAGTGTGATAACATCTCGGCCCAAGCTCTTGCCAATAATCCCATATTTCATGCAAGAAGCAAGCACATAGAAGTGGCACACCATTTTGTGAGAGAAAAGCTTATTGGAGGAGAAATCTGTTTGGAGCATGTCAACTCGTCCTCTTGTATTGCCGATCTACTCACTAAGCCTTTGAGCAAAAGTGCTTTCATCAAGCATAGATCTAATCTTGGAGTTATATCAAGATCAATGCTCAAATATTCATAGATAATTTTTTAGGAGGAGTGTGAAGAATTGAAAAAGATTATCTATGTTAGATATAGGGGTCTTATGTTTTTTACATCAAGCATCTAGGTGTAGGATGTTGATAGGAATAAATTTGGCATAGATGGCAAATTATGCATTTCCACTTGTAATGCCACTATTGAGCCAAAATAGAGTAAGAGGCTAAACACGTGCCAATTAGAGTGTAGACAAGTGTAATGCTTTTGTTTGATGAATTTCGGGAGGTCCAATAGGATTTAGAGGTGGAACCTTGTGAGGTCCAATAAGAAATTGAGGTGTGCTTGAATATAGTCCAATAGAATTAAGAGGTGCATGGATCAATGGTCCAATAGGATCAAGAGTTGACAAAGTATGTCCAATCATAGTTAAGCATAGTGGTAGCTCGTGGATCTACTAGTATCAATGTACTCCTCATTTTGAAGCTAATTGATTTGGTGATTTTATGGATTTTGTGAGTTATTGGATTTCTAGCTTTCTCTCTCTACCCGAGAGCTCATGATGCCTTTTCTCTCTCTACCCAAGGAGAGCAGCTTGTTTTTACTTAGATTATTTTTTGAATACTTCCCACACGTGTGAGTGAGAGTTGGAAGTGTTTGAATTTTTGGTGCTTTCACATGAGCCATCATACACCTTGCACTTCCATAAGTTTACGATTCCTTCGTTCAGCTATTCCATTGTGTTGAGGTATGTATGATGCAGTCTTCGTATGCATAATACATCGATCATTACAATAAGCCTTGAATTCATTGGAAATGTACTCACCTCCACGATCTATGCAAATCAGCTTCAACTTATTGCATGTCTACTTCTCAGCCCAATTTCTATACTCAACGAATTTCTCGAAAGCTTTTGATTTAGTACAAATAAAGTATACCACAATGAACTTGCTGAAGTCATCAATAAATGTTATGAAGTATTTTGCATCACCCAACGACAATACTCCGAATGGTCCACAAATATCTGAATGCACAATTTAAAATACCTTAGTTGCTTTATAAACATCCTTACTGAAAGGTGTTCTAGTCATCTTGCTTTTAAGATAGGATTCGCAGGTAGTTCGAATATCTCTACTTTTGATTTCAACTCCTTCATTTCTTTGACTTTTGTTGGCTTGGTACAAGGCTTCCATGTTCATGTGACATAACCTCTTGTGCCACTGTATATCTCTTGATTCCTGAGTTTGATTCACTTGTTCGATTCGAGTTCGAATGTTCAAGTGATACAAATATCCTTCTCTATTGCCTTTAGCCACTAGGTTATCAAAATCTTTCTCGAACAATTTACAAGAGGTCTTTGTAAAGGTTACTGACATGCCTGTATCGACTATATTGGCTACGGATAGAAGATCTTTGTCAAGAGTAGGGACATAGAGAACTTCCTCTAGTTTCTTGTCTCCCTGATTTGTGTCCAGCCATAGTACACCAGTTCCATCAACCACGTATTTAGAACTGTCTCCAAGTATAATGAATCTCGAATAGTTTGTCTTCCTGTACTCAGATAAAATTTGTTTCGAGAAAACAAAATGTGAGGTGGCTCCCGAATCAAGTACTACTTCTTGAATTGAATTAGATGAACAACATAGACAACGATAACATAAGCTGTTGAGTTCCTTGTTGTCCTATCTTCTGTTGCTCTGGAGCATTCTGCTTTGTTTTCGACAGAGTTTGAATCTAAAGATTTGCTTCGATTCTGTTCTTTTTTGTTTCTGGAATTCTGATAACAGTCTATTGCTGCATGACCCCATTTATGACAATGAATGCATTCAATCTTTGGATTTATCCAACACTTATCTTCTATGACCTGATCTTTTGCATCTTTTGCAGATCTTCTTATCACTAGAATTTTTCTGCTGTTTCTTGATTGTTGATAATTTGTCTTAGACTCATTCCTTTTAGACGACTCCCTCTTAAACTTAGACTTCTTAGAAGATTTATTCTTCTGAGTAAATAGAGCATTTTCGAAATTGCCATGGTTGTCATAGCATTCATGAGCTTCTACTTCCTCTTTGACTCCATCTATTGCCTTTTGAGGTGTCATTGTTGCATCTTTTGCCAATAAGGTTTGAGTTGTGTGGAATGACCTGGGTAGGGCTAAAAGAAAATAACTAAGCTGTTTTCCTTTGAAATTGCATTTTTCGCACCAGAATTCCGCAAAGAGATAAACAAATCTTTAATCTTTCGTACGAATGTGGTGCAAATGCTATATCAGGTCTGGTGTTGTCTTCTAGATATAACAATGATCCAATCAGCCTTCGATAGGGTGTTTTTGCCATTTGCTTCTCTTTCTCAAGAGTCTGCGGACAATCTGCCTTGCTTAGTATTGTTCCAGGTATCATGGGAGTATGCACACCTTTGCATTCAAGCATGTTGAAGTCTTCAATGATCTCTTGAGTGTACTTTTGTTGGTGAAGACACAACTTACCACCTTCAAAGTCTCTTTGAATATGCAAGCCTAGATAGATTTTAACTTCTCCTAGGTCAGCGATCTCAAATATTTCAGAAATGTCTCTTTTGACATCTGAAATTAACTTATCTCTTCTTGAGAAGATAAGTGTGTCATCAATATACACAGTTAGAATGATTTTATTTTGGACATGCTTGATATAGACATTCTATTCAGAAAATAGAGGTTTGACGCCTAAGGAACGTATTGCTTCGTCCTTCTTTCTATACCATTGTCTTGCTGCCTGTTTCAGCCCATAAATGCCTTTATTCATGTGACAATGGATTTTCAGATCATGAGCCACTACATACGTGAAGCGAATTGATGTATGTTTGACTACTAGTGAGAAAGTATCAGTGTAATTGATTCCATACTTCTGCGAAAATCCTTTAGCAATTAACCTTGCTTTGTATCTAATGTTTTCTCCATCAGGACCTATTTTGATCTCGTAGATCCACTTGTATTTGATTAGTTTTCTGTCATCAGGAATAGGTGCATGTCCATACATTGTTCTTATACATGGATGACATTTTGTCCTCCATTGCTTGAATCCAATGATCTTTATCTAGTCCATCAACAGCTTCCTCGAATGTTTGAGGTTCGTTAGAGAAACCACAAAATTTGATGACTGTATTAAAAACATCCTAACCATACCTTTCTGGTGGTTTTCGTTGTCTGTCAGATCTTCTCACAAGTGGTTTCGAGTTCAATTTTGCAGGTTTCAAGTTCTATTCTGATTCGACCTTTTCTGCTGAAAATTGAATTGGTGATTCAAGTTTGTCAGGTACTCGATCTTGACCTCCCTCTGAATTTGATAATCCTCTTTCATCTTCTGCTTGTTTTACTTATGTCATCGTTGGTAGCTCATAATAGTTTTTGAGAATTTTATACCCGACTAGATCACTGTCTGTTATGTATTTCGACTCATTGAATTTTAATATCTCGAACTACTTTTATTTTGTCAGTTTCGGGTACATAGACACGATAATATGATGAATGTAACTCGAATCCTACCAGAAAACATTGTTCTGTCTTTTCATCGAGTTTCTTTCTCAATTTGTCTGGTATGTGCATACACTGCGCATCCAAATGTCCAAACATGTGCTAGATTTGGCGAATGCGCAGTTTCAAGTACCTTAGTTGCTTTATAGACATCCTTACTGAAATGTGTTCTAGTCATTTTGTCTTTAAAATAGGATTCGCAGGTAGTTCGAATATCTCTACTTTTGATTTCGACTCCAATTTTTTGACTTTTGTTGGCTTGGTACAAGGCTTCCATGTTCATGTGACATAGCCTCTTGTGCCACAGTATATCTGTCGATTCTTGAGTTTGATTGGCTTGTTCAATTCGAGTTTGAATGTTCAAGTGATACAAATTTTCTTCTTTGTTGCCTTTAGTCACTAGTTTATCAGAATCTTCCTCGAACATTTTACAAGAGTTCTTTGTGAAGGTTACTAACTTAAGTACTACTTCTCGAATTGAATTAGATGAACAACATAGATCAGCAGTAACATAAGCTGTTGAGTTCCTTGTCGTCCTGTCTTCAGCTACTCTGGAGCATTCTGCTTTGTCTTCGACATAGTTTGAATCTGAAGGTTCGCTTTGATTCTGTTCTTTTTTGTTTCTGGGATTCTGATAATAGTCTATTGCTACATGACCCCGTTTATGACAATGAATGCATTCAATCTTTGGATTTAACCAGCACTTATCTTCTATGTGACTTGATCTTTTGCATTTGTTGCAGATCTTCTTATCACCAGAATTTTTTTGTTGTTTTCTTGATTGTTGATCATTTGTCTTAGACTCATTCCTTTTAGATAACTCCCTCTTAAACTTAGACTTCTTAGAAGATTTATTCTTCTGAGTAAATAGAGCATTTTCGAAATCGCCATGGTCGTCATAGCATTCACGAGCTTCTACTTTCTCTTTGACTCCGTCTATTGCCTTTTGAAGTGTCATTGTAGGTTTGAGTTGTGCGGAATGACCTGGGTAGGGCTCGAAGAAAATAACTAGGCTATTTTTTCTTTGAAATTGCATTTTCCGCGCCAGAATTCCGCAAAGAGATAAACAAATCTTTAATCTTTCATACGAATGTTGTTAGGTCTTTGTCGTCTCATTGTAGGTAATTTAATTGGTCTTCCAAGAACATGATCTGATTACAAGATCGAGTCTCATTCTTGGTTTGCAATTCTTCTCATAAATCTTTTGCATTCGAAATTGATGTAAGATCTAACATTATATTGTCATGCACTGAAGACACAATAATTGCTATAGCTTTTTAATTATTCAAACTCCATTCTCGAAGTCCTTTGCCAAGAGTAGTTTTTGGCTTCTCCTCTATTGGTTCTACCCATTGCCATAGACCTTCGCCCTTCAATATGAGTGAAGTCTTGAATTTCCAAATCAAATAGTTTGAACCTTTTGGATCCAAGATCGTAGTGATCTTAGCCTGAATATTGCTTGTGAAAAGTATAGTACTAAGGACCATAAATGGATCTTTGAATGATCCACAAGGTTGATTGTGTGCTTGTTAAACAATCTATCAGATACTAGTCATCAAAAAACAAGATCTAGTTTAGCAGCTTGATAGAAAATAAGTAGAAACAATTAGAGCATTGATCAAAAACTGAAATCCGACTTCACACGTGTGAAAATGAGGCTGTAGTATGGCCTATAGACAGGGTTTAAAGTGTGCCAAAACTTAGTTGCATTGGAATCAATCACAATCAC
This sequence comes from Diphasiastrum complanatum, assembly GCA_029204225.1. Lineage (NCBI taxonomy): Eukaryota > Viridiplantae > Streptophyta > Lycopodiopsida > Lycopodiales > Lycopodiaceae > Diphasiastrum > Diphasiastrum complanatum. Next base: position 68,796,111 of record CM055095.1, on the reverse strand, counting down.
CATACATAGAGAGAAAATCCAAGTTTCTCCTTGAGGCTCCAAATAGTTTCTATCTTCTCACTATGGAGAATGAGAATACATAGTAAAAGACACTTCCTTTGCAAAGTTAGGTGAAAATCCAGCATTTAATAAGGAAGTAGACTAAACTTTCTTGCCCTAATGTGAAAACCCTAGCCTAGATCCAAGAGTCATGCTTGGTAGGTGCATGGTAGGTACAAATCTCATCATAAATCATGGTCTAGATCCTACAAAGTAGGAATCACTACCAAATGGACACAACCACTCCTCTTGACTCATGGTAACCTACATTAGGTGTGTATTGACAAGTGGCACTTTGTCCATTCAAGTGTATAACAAAATATACAATATTCTACGTGGCTAAATTTGCCAATGTAGGCAATTTTCACACTCCTCCTCAAATCTAGCCTCGGAAACCACAATACTTTTATCAATCATTCCAATTGAAGATCTAAGCTTGACAAATGAATCTTTAGGTAAATATTTAGTAAAAAAATCAGCCAAACAACTTGATGATGACACATGTTGGAGCTTGATCTCTTTGGCTTGCAATTTCTCCCTCACGAAATGATGAGCAATCTTGATGTGTTTGCTCCTTGCATGGAATGTAGGATTAGTTGCAAGTGATTGGGCTGATTGGTTGTCACAATACATGATAGGGATCTCCTCCTCCATGACATGAAGCTCCACCAATAGCCTTTTGAGCCACAAGACCTCCTTGCATGTTGATGTCAAGGCCTTGTATTCGGATTCTGTGGAAGACAAGGAGATGGTATTTTGTTTTTTTGGAAAGCCATGATACTACTCCATCACATGGAAAGGTGGAAAAAGCACTTGTTGACCTTCTATCCACTTTGTCACCTGCAAAATTCTAGTCACTATAGGCTCTTAAGCCAAGATTAGTCCCTCTATACAAAATGCCAAAATTCTTAGTAGATGAGATGTACCTAAGAACTCTTTTGGCCATCTTCCAATGTGAAACTAGAGGACTTTGCATGAATTGGCTTAACTTTCCAACACTATAACTAAGATAAGGTCTAGTTATAGTTAAATAAATCAAGGAGCCAATAAGTCTTCTATATAATGTGATGTCCTCAAAGGATGCTTCATCACCGTCAATAGATGCTTTTACATGTTGCTCCATTGGTGTCTCAATGCCTTTACAATTCTTCATTCCAAATCTATCTAGGATGGATGTAACATATTTAAATTGACAAATGAAGCTAAAATCACATCCTCTAATAGCTTCTATTCCAAGAATGAAGCTTAATAGTCCGAGATCTACCATCTTAAACTCTTTTGCTAAAGCAATTTTTACATCTTTAATTCCATCTAGATCGTTACTACATACAAAACAAGAATAATGATCATGCCATCATGAAATCTTATGTACAATGATGGATCATAGGCACTCATTACAAAATTGATGGAAATGAGAAAAGAGTTTAGCCTAGAGTACCATGCTATAGGTGCTTGCTTGAGCCCATTTAGGTTCTTCTTCAAGAAACACACCTTTCCTTCATGATTTGCCTTGATGAAGCCCTCGGGTTGCCTCATGTAGATCTCTTCCTCCAAATAATCATTGAGGAATGCATTTGTGAAATCAAATTGGAATAGCTCCCAATTGAAGGTTGTAGAACAAGACTAATGATCAACCTAATAGTAACAAGCTTAGCCATAGGAGCAAAAGTCTCATCATAATCAATGCCTTTGGTTTGTTAAAAAACTTTGGCTACAAGCCTAGCTTTATGCTTACTTATTGATCCATCTTGATTATACTTCAATCTAAATACCCACTTGCAATCAAGAGGTTTCTTCCCTTGAGGAAGATCCACAAGATCCCAAGTATGATTGTCAATGAGAGCATCATACTCTACTTGCATAGCATCCATCCAACTTTTAGATTTACAAGCAGCTTCATAGCATGTTGGATCATCTAACATTGAAGTAAGAAAGGTGTAAGATGTGAAAGATGATGAGCCTTCTCTTTGATCACCTTGACCATCATAGGTGAGCCTCAGTGGCTCAGTCCTTGCCCTTGTAGATCTTCTTGGAGTTCTTGGAGTTCTTGCATCTTGAGGTGGATCCTCAAATTCTTCTTCACTTGGAAGCTCCTCCTCCATCCTAGCATGATCCTTGACATCAAGATGATTAGTAGCATTATCATCCAAATCACAAGCATGTCCTTCATAAAAAATAACATCCCTACTCACTATCACCTTGCTAGTGATGGGATTGAAGACTCTATATCCTTTGCTATTCTCACCATATCCCACAAAGATGACTTTGATGGATGTTGCATCATCCTTCTTCCTCTTATCCAAGGATTGGTGTACATAGCAAGTGGATCCAAAAACTTTGAGATCCTTGAGATTGAGCTTCTCTCCAAATAGAGCTTTAAATGGTGTGATTCCTCCAATGGCTTGGTTTGGCAATCTATTGCAAAAAAAATTTGCACAAGTTATTGCTTCACCCCAAAATGGTTTGGATAGAGAAGCATCTAGCCTTAAGGCCTTATCACACTCACAAAGAGATCTATTTCTTCTCTCACTCACTCCATTATGGTTGAGGGGTGTATGGACATGACAACTCTCTCTTTATGCCATTAGAACTACAAAAGTCAATGAACTTATTGGAGATATATTCACCTCCATTATCACTCCTTAATACCTTAATCTTGGTACTAAGTTGATTTTCTACCAAATTCTTGAACTTTACAAAAGAATCAAATACCATTGATATTCTAGACAAGAGCTACATCCAACAATATCTAGAATAGTCATCAATGAAAATTACATAATATTTGGCACCACCATTAGACTCATGTGAAAAGCTATGAACATCCGCATGGATGAGTTTAAGAGTAGAGCTTGATCTTGATGTAGATCTTGAGAAGGGTAGTTTGTGAGCCTTTGAGAGGCTGCATGCTTCACATCTCTTCTCACACTTTGACAAATGCTTGGGGAGTCCCACTGCAAGCTCCTTTGCAACCATAGATTCCATGGCTTTGAAGTTGGGGTGGCCCAACCTCTTGTGCCATAGTTCCACCTTTGAAAACTCCACCTTTGCCATGTTAACACTCTCCACTGCAATATTAGCATCAAGCTTAAACAATCTCCTTGCTTAAAGCCTTTGGCTATACATTCATCATTTCTAAGGATGGAACAAACTCCATGCTTAAATTGTACATCAAGGCCATTATCCATTAATTGGCCAACACTAAGCAAATTCTTGGTTACTTAGGAACATAAAGAACATTCTCAAGATTCATCCTTTTGGATGATCCAACATACAATGGAATGGCTCCTATTCCACTTATCTTACATTCTTGACTACTTGCAGTATAGATTGATCTATGTAAATCATTGTAAGAAAGTAAAGTTGAGAAAATGTCCTTTTGATATGTCATGTGGAAACTAGCCAGACTATCAATCCACCAAGAATCATTGGTGTTGCTCTTGGATGATGGTGGTTTGTTGGAAACCATCAAGGATGACTCTTATTCATCCTCCTCCTGATGTGCAATGTTGCTTTGTTTGCTCTCTTGTGCCTTCTTCTTCTTGAGACATTCTGATGCAAAATGTCCTTTCTTTCCACAGAAAAAACATTTGTACTTGGACTTGTCTTTGATCTTGCCCTTTGAGCTTGAAGCCTCATCCTCCTCCTTGGTCTTCTTGAAGTGCTTCTTCTTGCCATTGGTCTTCTTCTTGCCTTTCAATGAGAAATTAGCTTTATCATCACCATCCTGCAGAGAAATAGCATTCATTCTTGTATTAATATGCATCATCCTACACTCTTCAGCCACTAATACATTGTGAAATTTTTCTATAGTGGGCAAAGTGTCTTGGAATGCAAAGCTTTTAAAGATCCTGGAACACCATGACTGACTCCATCCTCACTTTCCAAATAGCATAATTGATAGAATTTAACCTTTCACTAGCTTCTAGAAAGTATGCTCCAGCAGATCTCATCTTACTAGTGAAATTCTACACACAAGATATAGATTTGGTTGAACTTGAAACTCACAAAGGTTTCCAACTTGCAGTGTTTCACTCAAATGTTGACTTCTAATCCAACAGATGAACTTGTAATTCTATCACTCCCTCACAAAGCTGGAATGAAGATAAGATGAAGTGAAAACTACACTCAAGCAAATCTTGCTAATCTTGGCTATTTTTGGACAATAGAATGACTCTATCTCTCTCTTTCACTTTGATGTACTTTCTAGACCTAATTTCCACTTTAATAAGGTCTAAAATCAGCCTATTTTAATTAGTTATCATGAATCAAATCCAAAACTAATTAATGACAAGTGATCTTGGTAGCTTATCCTAGGATTTGCACCAAAAATTACATCAAACTAACACCAGATGAAATTATAGTGATCCAATGAATATGGGAGTTTAAATGTTGGTTCAAAGTTGCCCACACGTGTGAACAGTATGGATTTTGATCCACAAAAAGTTTGGGATCAAATCCTCTCACCAATTCCGGAATACCAGCTCGCCCTTCCAATACTAGCTTTTTGCACCAAAAACCTACTAAAACTAGATTAGTTTCAAACACTAATCAATAGCCTTGTACTTGGCTCTGATACCATGTGAAAAGCACAGTACTAAGGACCATAAATAGATCTTTGAATGATCCACAAGGTTGATTGTGTGCTTGTTAAACAATCTATCAGATACTAGTCATCAGAAAACAAGACCTAGTTTAGCAGCTTGATAGAAAACAAGTAGAGACAATCAGAGCCTTGATAAAAAACTGAAATACGACTTCACACGTGTGAAAATGAGGCTGTAGTACAGCCTGTAGACATAGTTTAAAGTGTGCCAAAACTTAGTTGCATTGGAATCAATCACAATCACCCGCATAGAGAGAAAATCCGAGTTTCTCCTTGAGGCTCCAAAAAGTTCCTATCTTCTCACTATGGAGAATGGGAATACATAGTAAAAGACACTTCCTTTGCAAAGCTAGGTGAAAATCCAGGATGTAATAAGGAATTAGATTCAACTTTCTTGCCCTAATGTGAAAACACTAGCCTAGATCCAAGAGTCATGCTTGGTAGGTGCATGGTAGGTACAAATCTCATCATAAACTATGGTCTAGATTCTACAAAGTAGGAATCACTACCAAATGGACACAACCACTCCTCTTGACTCATGGTAACCTACATTAGGTGTGGATTGACAAGTGGCACTTTGGACATTCAAGTGTCTAACAAAAATTATTGACAAAATATACAATATTCTACATGGGTAGATTGGCTAATGTAGGCAATTTTTCACATTGCTGATCGACGACATCTTCTAGTTTTTAAATAACTCCAAATGCGGCTTGTTGATGGATATATGAATATTGTTGAGAGAGATGCAAAGATACCATTGTATCAACTATGACTTGTATGCTTTGATACCACTGTATCAGTTCTAATCCTGTATGCTCTGATACCACTGTATTAGTTCTAATCCTATATGCCCTGATACCACTGTAGAAAAAATGGTACTAATTCTTCCTCAGAGAACACGATGAAAGTTTGAATTAATCAAACTAATGTTAGTGTCTTCAATCGGGTCTGTTTTTGATCAATGTACTAATAGAATAGTTTTTGCCTTGATTGAATAAACATGCAAAATTAAGAGACAACTTTAGACAATTTTAGATAATAAGAAACTATTGATCAAAAACGAATTTTTATAACTCTAAATTTGAATCATCAATATACATCTCTTGCTATCTTATCTTGCTGTTGTGTCTTTGATTGAGTGAGTGAGTTACAACGAGTAGTGCACATGTATTTATATTGCTACATGACAGGTCTTTTGGCCTTTTATTTACAGGTCTTTTGGCCTTTTAATTCTATAACAGTAGATCTAACCGTTTACGATGGTTGATATTTAAATAGACACTCTATTTCCATGGTCGAATAATTTTTATTCCCAAATATATCGCGACAGTCTGTCTCTTCATTACAGCTTCGTGTTTCGCAAGTTATTCGCGACACTTGTCTCTTCGCGACATTTTCGTGTTTCATGAATTGTTCACGATAGATGACAGTCTCTGAGCTTGAAGAAGAATCCAAAATATTTCGTGAATTGTTCACGACAATTTTGCGACAGGTGAGCTTTAAATAAGAAACAAAATATTTCATGACAATATTTAGTAAGCGAATCTTTCGAGCTTCAACAAGAAACCACAAGCTTTTACAAAAAATTGTTTCGCAAATCTGTCGAGTTGGCTGCAAGATAAATTTTGCGAATCTTTCGAGTTGGTCACAAATAGAAATGTTTCGAGTTTGCGTTCGTTTCTTTCTCATCCTTTGTCAAGTAAACTGCGCACTTTATTAGTAGAATCAAGATTTTTTTGATTAGGTGTTCTACACTCAAAAGGTGTCCTTCTATCCAAAATAGCACTCGGCCACCTATTGCACAAGAAATTGGCACACAACAAAGCTTGATCCCAAAATGGTTTATCAAGATTAGCACTTAACCTCATGGCTTTAGCACTATCACATAAAGTCCTATTCTTCCTTTCAGCCACTCCATTTTGTTGTGGAGTCCTTGGTGTTGTATACTCCCTCTTGATCCCATGCTCATCACAAAAGGCCTTGAACTTGGTAGATATGTACTCACCACCATTGTCACTCCTTAAGCACTTGATCCTTGTGGAAAATTGGTTCTCCCTTGCATTTTTTAACTTAACAAAGACATCATATACTTCATCTTTGCTCTTTAGTAGATAGATCCAACAAAATCTACTAAAATCATCAATGAAAGCTACATACATCTTAGCTCCACCATGTAATATATCAAAAATCTATTACAGAAAATTATTTAATTATCATCATCATCCTCTTCAAGATTCAGACGAATGGTATTGTCATGAAGAAATAATCTCTTTTCATATGGATCCAAAAATTTTAAATTTTTTCTCTCTCTTCACAAAAATTATTTTATATGTTCATCTTGCGTACTTATGGCCTCCTAAACAAGCTGATAATGATTTGATGGCCATAATGATAGTGGTTGCATATGGATTATAAGATGGATGATATATACAAATCTCATTATTTTGAAATTTTTTTAAATAATGAGATAAAGAAACATCTTTTCTCCCGGTTGATACACCTCGTACGCCTCCATGTCTCATACCAAAGGCATCTATTTCAATAGCATCCTGTAAACAAGAAAAGAAAATAAATTTAGAATGACACATAACATTGCAAACTCAATAAGAAAACTGAACAATATCAATACCAATAAGAAATAAGAAAATTGAACAATATCAATACCAATATAATATCTACTTACTAGGTCATAATCATCATAATTAATGATGTTTGTTCTGCTGATGTCATGTCCTCCAATGGCCTCTACATTTTCGGAGGGGATATATGCCCTAGGGGGATATCTTTCTTGAAATTCCAAAAATTCTTCCTCTGTAGGCAAAGTCTTTTCATGGGCTTTATATTTTTTAGTCATGGCCTCCAAGGCCTCATTGCCATATTTCTAATTGTCATCTTTATCATAATCTATCTCACTTTCAAGGTGATCATATGAGTAATCAACAATGTCAGAATATTCTGATAAATTTTGAGCAAAAATTGAGAGGATTTCATCCTATCTCAGATTCAATACATCTTCTATATCATTCAATGAAATATAACATTTATTATTTATAAAATATAAAGGAACATCGAGTAGAGTTAATTCATTAACACAAGATGCAGATGGAAGAGAATCAGAGAGGATTATAGAACGAGGGAGAGTTTTTTGATGGTCTGAAGCCATAGAAGCTTCAGCTTCAACTCCTATATCAGTATCTGCATCATTTACATCAACTGGAGCAGGTGCAGATGCTTCGATCAATGGAACAGTTGAATGTTGAAAATTGTCACTTCTCACTTGACATTGGTTCATGTAAATATTGATCAAACATTAGAATATGTTGATGATATGATTTCACACGTGTGGAGCATGTTTCCACATGTGAAAGGATGTACTTTTCATGTTTGTATATATCCAAATTGATTTTGTATCATTCTAGTTAGTGTGAACATGAAATGACTAGTTTTTAGTCAAGTTGACTAGTCACCTACAAATTAGCTTTTCCTTGCATGTGCATGAGTAAATGCTCCCACATGGAAAGTGGATGTTCACACATGTGTATAGAGTACTAGAAGATAAGAGTTGACCATTTTCCTTAGATCCTGTTTTGTAGGGAATATTCCTATATTCTAGGAGACTAGCCTTTTGGATTTTAGTCATATTCTAGAAGGTCAACTATTGGATAAGGATCAAGGATGGATAAAATGGATAGATCTGAGTGATGTGGCACTCTTCACACGTGTGAAGGCCTGCTGGACTGTACCAGACTCATGGATGTACTTGATCCATAAAAGGATCATCATTTTGCTAAGAAAGATGATGAGACTTTTGCACTCTACACTTTTGTGAGATTTCTAGTCATTTGTCTTGTGATTTTTATGCATGATTGCTATCTAGTATCATTGTACTTGTTGTTTCAGGTGCAGGACGTACAGTGGACAGTACTCCACACGTGTGAAGCCGCTCTCACTAAAAAAATGATGTGTTGATCCATTGCTCTTGCTTAAATCCAAGTGTAGTGAATCTAGATCAAGATCTAATGTGTAGAACTTGATAGATTCATTGATTAAGCAACCAATAACTCTCTATGATTGTAAAGTAAAATCATTATTGTCCTAAAAACTGTAAAATTTATCATGGTATCAGAGCTAAGTAAGAGAGTGATCATTGAATCATAAATCTTGTAAAGATCATTGGCAAAATTTGTTTTTTGGCCAATACTAGTGAGGGCGAGTTCTTCTAGAGTGATAGCTTGAAATCATTTGGATAAAAACGACTTGGAGGCTGTGTATGTACTTTTCACACGTGTGAAACCGTACAGCAACTTTCAATTCAAGCTACTTTGTGTTTGTTGGTCCCAAAATCACAATACTAGTTCATTTTTGGTGCTTTTTTGAAGCATAGTATTGATCTAGATTCATTCTAACTAATGCCTATGACCAAATAGTGTTTTGGATCATTGAATCATTTCTTTTTAGAGTCTAAGATCAGATCTTAAAAGGCTGATTTGTTCAGATCCTTAGTTTAAGTGAAATCTCTAAGAAAAGTGTAAAGCAATTTTTTTGTGAGAGTGAAAGCTAGAAATTTTTGGTAAGATCTTTGAGTATCATTCAAGCTTGTGTGCTAGTTTGATAGAGACAAGCCTATAGGCATTCTAGTAAGCTTTAGGCCTTTTCATAGATCTTTTAAAATTCAAAAATCTTTGTGATTTTTAAAAGAGCATTCATTCTAAAATGTCATCCATGGGTGGATATTTGATGGAATCAAGTGAGAGACTCACTTCCACAAATTATTCCATTTGAAAAGTGAGAATGGAATCACTCCTAGTGATCCATGATCTATATGACATAGTTCAAGGAGTAGAGGAAGATCCTCAAACTCCCCAAGAACAAGCCAAATACAAGAAGAGAGCAAGATTAGCTCTACATTGCATAAAGTTAAATGTATGCAATGACCTCTTGAAAGAGGTGTCTTCTTGTACCTCATCCAAAGAGGCTTGGGATTCATTAAAGAGCATTTATGAATCCAACAATACTTCAAGAATCCTCATGCTAAGAAATCAAGTTTTCCAAAGCATGAAAGGAAGTGGAGAGAGTGGACAAGAGTATGTTCTTAGGATCAAATCTCTTAACAAGGAGTTAAGTGCAATAGGAGAGAAGATCCAAGATCAAGAACTAGTACAAATCATTTTGAATGGTCTAAGTGATGAGTTTACCAACTTAGTCCAATCATTTGCCATTCAAGACTTTCTTCCATCCATTGAAAAGTTGCACAATGTTCTTGTGGCCGAGGAGAGTAGGCTTCTACACCTCAAGACAAGAATGGATAGCATGTCACTTAATGGAGGAGAGGAGAAAGCTAACTTTACATCTAAAGGCAAGAAAAAGCAAAATCCATTAAAGAAAAATCAAGGCAAGGAGGCCGAGATGAAGAATGAAGGATCTACCTCCAAAGGCAAAGTGAAGAACAAGGCAAAACTAAAGTGTTTCTTTTGTGTAAAGAAAGGACACTTTGCCTCAGAATGCTACTTGAATAAGAATCAACAAGCCAAAGGAGATAAAGGGAACATTGCTCAAGAGGAAGAATATGAGGATGGATTCAACACATCCTTAATGGTTGCATCTACACCAACTTCAAGTCAAGACACATGGTGGATAGATAGTGGGGCTAGTTCCTACATGTCCTTTAACAAGCATTATTTTTCTACTCTTCTATCTTGTAATGACTCTAAGAAGTCAATATACACTGCTAGTGATCAAGCATGCAAGATAGATGGCATAGGAACTATACCTCTTTGTTTAGGCACATCTAAAAGGATAGATCTAGATAATGTTTTGTATGTTCCTACCATTTCAAGAAACTTGCTTAGTGTAGGACAATTAATGGACAATGGACTAGATGTACATTTCAAGAATGGAGTTTGTTCCATCTTGAAAAATGATAAGTGCATAGCTAGTGGCATTAAGCAAGGTAGACTTTTCAAGTTGGATGCTAATGTTGCAAGTGTAAGTGTGAACTTGGCTAGGGAGGAGCTAACTCAAGTGGAGCCTTGGCATAAGAGATTAGGCCATCCTAATCTTCAATCTATGGAGTCAATGGCAAGCAAGGAACTAGCTCTCGGCCTACCAAGAACTTTCAAGAAGTGTGGAAAAATGTGTGAGGCATGTGGCCTTGCAAAGTCACACAAATCTTCTTACAAGAAATCTTCATCAAGCTCTCTCTCTCCCTTGGATCTCATACATTCTGATGTACATAGTTTTTCACATGCAAGTAATGGAGGTGCCTTGATGTATGTAACTTTTATAGATGATTGTACTAGATTCACATGGATTGAGTTACTATCAAAGAAAAGTCTTGTTTATGAAGCTTTCATTAAGTTCAAGTCTCTAGTAGAGAAACAACTTAGTACTTTTATCAAAGCACTAAGATGTGATAATGGAGGAGAGTACACCTCCAATAAAATGAAAGATTTTTGTGAGATCAATGGTATTAAATTACAATACACTTGTTCCTACACCCCTCAACAAAATGGGGTGGCCGAGAGGAAAAATAGGAGTCTATGTGAGTGTGCAAAGTCCTTGAGGCTTGATGCATCACTTCCCATCTCATTTTGGGGAGAAGCCATAACATGTGCTAATTATTTGTGTAATAGACTTCCTAGTAGTGCTATAGATGGGATCTCACCTTATCAAGCCTTGTTTGATAAGAAACCCAATGTAAAAGATTTTAAGATCTTTGGATGTACTTGTTATGTACACATTCCTTTGGAGACTAGAAGAAAAGAAGATGCTACCTCCTTCAAAGGAATCTTTGTTGGCTATGGAGAAAATAGCAAGGAATATAGGATATATGATCCTACATCCAAGAAAGTAAAGGTAAGCAAGGATGTACTGTTTGATGAGTCACAATTTGCTAAGAGCTTGTCAAATGGATCTAACCCATTGTGCATTGAAGATCTTGACAAATCCGAGGAGGATCTTGACAAACCCGAGGAGGATCATGACAAACCCGAGGATGGAGATTTGGATCCGAGTCAAAAGGGGCCAAGAAGATCATCAAGGAGCAAGGCCGAGCCCTCAAGGCTTACCTATGTGGACAAGGGAAAGCAAAAGGAAGGCTCTACATCTTCTACCTCTTACTCTTTTTTAGCTACATTGATTGAAGAACCATCATCTTTTGAAGAAGCATGTAAATCTAAAGTTTGGAGAGATGCAATGCAAGTAGAGTATGATGCATTAGAAGAGAATCATACTTGGAATCTTGTAAATCTTCCAAGAGGAAAGAAACCACTTGCATGTAAGTGGATTTATAGAATCAAGTACAATCAAGATGGATCTATTAGTAAATACAAATCTAGGCTTGTTGCTAAGGGATTTCTTCAAATAAAAGGATTGGATTATGAAGAAACATTTGCACCTGTAGCTAAGCTTGTAACTATTAGATTAATCATTTGCGTTGCTACTTTGTTCAAATGGGATCTCTACCAAATGGATGTGACAAATGCCTTCTTGAATGGCTTCTTAGAAGAGGAAATCTACATGATGCAACCCGAGGGCTTCATCAAGGTTGGTGAGGAGCAAAAGGTGTGCTACTTAAGGAAGAGCCTATATGGCTTGAAGCAAGCACCTAGAGCTTGGTACTCTAGGTTGCATGATTTTCTCTATTCCCTTGGCTTTGTACTAAGTGCTTATGAACCTTCTTTATATTTCAAATGTAATGAAGGAAAGATCATCATTTTGGTTCTTTATGTTGATGACATCATTATGACAGGAAATGATGATGATGGCATAGGCAAAGTACAAGTTGACTTATCTAGTGAGTTCAAGATGGTAGATCTAGGCTTCCTAAAGTTTATACTTGGGATAGAAGTGTCTAGAAGTAGAAATTGTACTATCATAAGTCAATCTAAGTATGCTACTTCCATTCTTGAAAGATTTGGTATGAAAGATTGTAAGGGGATTGACACCCCTATGGAGCATGTTGTGAAAGCAACTAATGAAGGTGATAAAGCATCCTTTGAGGACATCACCCTCTTTAGGGAGCTTATAGGCTCTCTAATCTATTTAACCATCACTAGACCTGACTTAAGTTTTTGTGTAAGCAAGTTGAGTCAAAGTATGCAAGCTCCTTTAGTTCATCATTGGAAAAGTGCCAAGAGAGTACTTAGATATGTTTCTAGTACTAGATTTTTTGGCATACTTTATGAAGGATCTAACTTGCACTTGAGAGCCTACTCGGATTCAGATTTTGTAGGTGACAAGATGGATAGGAAGTCCATTAGTGCATTTGCAACATTTCTTTGTGGAGGAGTGATATCTTGGCTTTCCAAAAAGCAAGATACAATCTCACTATCTTCTTGTGAAGCCGAGTACAAGGCATTGACTTCAACAACCAAAGAGCTCCTATGGCTAAGAAGACTCTTGATGGAACTACATGTGCTAGAGGCCGAGGAGATCCCTTACATATTTTGTGACAATCAAGCTTCTCAACAAATTGCTTCAAATCCTATCTTCCATGCTAGAACAAAGCATATTGAGATAGCTCACCACTTTGTGAGGGAGAAGGTACAATCCAAGGAAGTGCAACTACATCATGTACCATCATCCGAATGCATAGCTGATATCTTAACCAAACCATTGTCCAAAGATCCATTTTTTAAGTTAAGATATGCTCTTGGAATTGTAGATAGATGTACACTAGATTTGCCAAGTTAGAAGTGAGGAGGAGTGTTGAAAATTGTCACTTCTCACTTGACATTGGTTCATGTAAGTATTGATCAAACATTAGAATATGTTGATGATATGATTTCACACGTGTGGAGCCTGTTCCCACGTGTGAAAGGATGTACTTTTCATATTTGTATATATCCAAATTGATTTTGTATCATCCTAGCTAGCGTGAACATGAAATGACTAGTTTTTAGTCAAGTTGACTAGTCACCTACAAATTAGCTTTTCCTTGCATGTGCATGAGTAAATGCTCTATGAGGCTCTTTCAATTCTATGATCTCCATTTCCATGGTGCAAAACACAACGTAATTGCAACTGGATAATATGAGTTTTCGATAGCAAGATTCATTGTCTCCTACATAAAATGCACTATCTCCATTGGGGAGATCTTCAGTCACTTAAACTCCAGTGATCACTACAATCGACGCTTGCCCTTGTTGAAGTCTTGTATATATTGGTTGTATTTTTTGTCTTCATTGCCTTGGTAGTATTGTCCTTGTCTTGGCATATTTGGATATGTTCAGATGATGATCTGATCAACGCTTTGCTGCAACAAATCTAAGTGAACTAATGTCGCATGTTTGGATTGGTTGTGGAAAAGGTTCGTTCAGATCATCATTCTGAACTTATCCAAAAAAGACCATGGTAAAGGCAAGGCAGACCAAGGCAATGAAAAACAAACATGTCAAAAAACAGTATAAATTGAAGATGAATGAATCATAACCTAAATTGATAAGAGAAAAAAATTAACAAGTAAGAACAACCATAGAAAAACTGTAAGTATATTTCTATTAAAATTATCTGCACATGTGTCTCATTAACATCAAGTGGGATGAATATTTAAACAAAATCAACTATCTATGATCTCTAATCCATTTCTCCAGTTGGAAGTAGCTTGGGTGGAGAACACTCGGCCACTACAACTGGATATGAATTTTTGATCACAATCTTTATGGTCTCCTACCTAAAGTGCATTATCTCCATTGGGGAGACCTTCGGGCATTTACTGAAAAAAAACATAAACACAGTTAAATGTAATTAATCAAAGATCAGTTAATAGGAGTTTGTATATGAAAAGAACAAAACACAATTAAAAGATCCTTACGCATGATGGTCACCCTCTTGGCATGGACAGCTGCAACAACAGTATCAGAAAAAAATTCACTTGAAAATTCTCATATGTTGTGTGCAGCACCTCAATTGCCGTTACCGTCCATCTCACATCTGCAGATAGACTTCTTGTCACCTGCTTGATGGACCTGTGTATGTGAGATTTCGGAATCAGAAGATTATTTGTCTTCTGAGGCTTCTGAATATCCTTGAGCCAGGGTGGGTCTCTTCGTCTACCCCTTGGCCTAGGACGAGGTGGTGGTGGACGAGGTGGTGGTTGTGGATTTTCCTTACCCGCACCTGAAATTGGTATTCCACCTGAATGCCCTCGTGCTGTGTGCTTGGTTCGTGCCATTACTGTATAGTAGCGGATCAGCGCGTGATAATGTTGATTTCAGAATCAGACCTAAGATCGGATGCGTCGAAGCGATACCTGAGCTAAACAATTCCGTTAGCTGGTAGTGGATGGGCGCGAACGAGTAGGAGCATATTGAAGGAAGTGATATTCGAGCGCGCTGAATCGATATCGCATGGATACAAATAACTATAAGCAAAAAAAATTGAGCGTCGTTGATCAGTCTATATAGAGAAAATCAGAAATGATTGCAAACATGGTGGTTTGCAAACGTGGTGGCTCGTATTATGATGATGATTACTCAGAGGCTTGTCAATCAAATCAATCTAAATATCCATCAGTCATCAAAATGATTAGTCCATATCGAATTAACCAGAACTAATTTCAAATAAAGTATAGTCACATCTACAATTAATCACACTTCTACCATTTAATGCTGAAATTGACAACATTAAGCTTTGAATATAAGACCTTTTTTATATCCAATAATTATAATTTTGGAAAATTCGAAAGGCCAGATCTTCACCCGGTAGCTAATCAACGCGCATATAAAGCATTTGACAACCATAATATGTATTCTTGTGCGCTCATTTGATATTGGATGCAATAGGAATGATCAGAGCTTGATTCGATAGATTCTGCATAACTTTGGCCAGTATGAAGAGTCTTCCGAATCAAACTTTGATCATGCATATAAGGTCCAATTTTTTCAAAAATTTCGATAATATTTTGGTCCTAGAATAGCGATTCGATGCGCGCAATCCAAATGCAGCAAATACATCGTCTGCCAGGCGCGCTGATCCGATATCCCATACGCAGAAAAATCATACTAAAACGCATAATGAAAGACTTATGAAAATGTTCTTAATGAACATTATCTCAAAAGAAATTTTTTTGTCTTTATGGTGCTTAAATAGGATGAGAGATTGTAATAATTCTCCTCGTTCACATTTTTCAATGATATCTGTTAATCAATTATTTAAAATTTTTTTAATGATTATTCTAGGAAGTTAGTGATTGTCTATTTAATTTATTCCGGCGCAGGGCTAATGATGATTCATTGAATCTAGTACTAGACTAGTTAATGTATTTCGATGAAGGTACAAATTAGTGTCATTCTGATTGGTGGATAAATATAGGCTGTAAATCACAATTTGTTATTTGACAAATGTATGGTTGTGATCAACAGGAATTGGCTATAAATATGTGTACCACTTTTCATATTTCGATTCCATAATCTTTTATTTTGAACTCTCTAGCCTTCTTGTTTTTCTTCATTCTTCCAATATCAAATCAACGTGCGCCATCCCTTGCTGTGCATGCTCGTATTCATTCAGGCGCATTGAATCGATATCAGCCATTTCTGACCAGTGCTTTTCGGAAAATTTCATTCTCGGCCTTACCATATCAGATCAACGCGCGCACTTTGTTTTATTCCTCAATTGATATTTATCTGACACGTTGAACCGATATCGGATTTAATATGGCTAGTTCCTCTATGGCCTCAGATGACAAACTTATGGATTTTTTTTAATACTAGTGACATTCCATCTGACAAATTAGAGTTATTTTGCTAGTATTTTTTTTGCTCCCTTCGATATCGATAAGCTAGTTTATGAGAATTGTTATAATTTAATTTCTTATCTTGATAATTTTTCTCTGATTACTACTACTCCTGTCATGGATATAGATAATTTTTGTTTCGTTCATTTTCAGGACCTTGTACATTCCCAACAATCCTCTAAGCATAAACACAATAAAAAGTACTCTAACCTGCATGACTATTTCAAAAGAAATATATATTGTGATATCCACAAAAGAATATGTCGCCTTCTAATCAAAGGAATGGCTTTTGTGTTCTACATATCTGCTGAAATTCCAGATGATAAGTTTGTTGAATCTTCAATGATAAATTTTACAATTTTTAGGACAATAATGATTGTACTTTACAATCATAGAGAGTTATTGGTTGCTTAATCAATGAATCTATCAAGTTCTACACATTAGATCTTGATCTAGATTCACTACACTTGGATTTAAGCAAGAGCAATGGATCAACACATCATTTTTTTAGTGAGAGCGGCTTCCCACGTGTGGAGTATTGTCCACTGTACGGCCTGCACCTGAAACAACAAGTACAATGATACTAGATAGCAATCATGCATAAAAATCACAAGACAAATGACTAGAAATCTCACAAAAGTGTAGAGTGCAAAAGTCTCATCATCTTTCTTAGCAAAATGATGATCCTTTTATGGATCAAGTACATCCATGAGTCTGGTACAGTCCAGCAGGCCTTCACACGTGTGAAGAGTGCCACATCACTCAGATCTATCCATTTTATTCATCCTTGATCCTTATCCAATAGTTGACCTTCTAGAATATGACTAAAGTCCAAAAGGCTAGTCTCCTAGAATATAGGAATATTCCCTACAAAATAGGATCTAAGGAAAATGGTCAACTCTTATCTTCTAGTACTCTATACACACGTGTGAACATCCACTTGCCATGTGGGAGGATTCAATCGAAATTGATAGTACAGAGATAGATCGAATTGCAACATGTCTAGTTCTGATCAAATGTGATTGAGACACCAATATTCCTCGACCTCAACCATTGCAAGAATGTTGTCATTTCTTTTCACTGTTATCTGAAGTTGCTCTTGAGGGTTTATGCCAAAATCTTGATCAAGTGGCTTCCAAATATTTTTGCATTTAACCCATTAGGCATTTGTTTCTCGATGTGATATCTAAATGTCATGGATGAGTAACATACTCTGCACTCAACTTGCTGATTTTGTTTTGTATCCCAACCATCATCCACCAACTCGGCATTTATATTAGCACTCAAGTCCTTACAAATAAACATTGTTTTCGTTCTCCGAACATTGCATTTGGAAAAAAAATCAACAAAAATAGTAAAAGGTAGATACCAACTTAATCTATTATTCTTTGACCCAGTGCCACATTTTAATACACTCTGAATATCAATATATAGCCTAGATCAAAAGATTTTTTGAGTGAGGAATGAATTTAACCTGATGCAGCAATTTCAAGAAAATAGGTGTGATCATAAAAAAAAACTCTTGACTCTAAAAGTGATTTTGGAGAACGACCTTCATATTGTAAAATACCGATATCCGAATGTATGACATCGATTATTTCTGCAATCGATTGAACTGATTGCCATTCAAAAAAATTTGATGGATACAAATCTGCAAAACCAACAAAAACATCTCAAGAAAAATATAATTTAAAGAAAATGCTAAATATAAAGAAATTGAATCTGAGAACTTACAATTGCATTTCCTTCTATCATTTGGATTCAGATCATGAATGTTGAGCTCATTGTGATGATAAGCATGTTGAACTAAAACTTCCATGATAGATTGACCGGCAGGTGATACTTTAAAATCCATTATCCTGCCTTTCCAAGAGCTTCTATATATGTTATCTGATCTTTTTCTTTTTCGAAATGAGCCTTTTGCAGAGGGATGCATCAAGATCCATTGATATTTTCGATATATTCTTGGTATCCCTTGATCTTCTGCATTTTTTTCATTGCAAATATTGATTGCATCAATGGTTCCTCTTGGTCTCCGATTATGTGTAGCCATTAGTCGAAAATACGAGTACACAAGCTGAGATCGGAGAGAATGTAGAGATTGCGAGGTAAACCTAAGAATGACAAGAAAATGAGAGATAGAATGAAGAAAATGAGAGGTATACCTATGAATGACAAGAAGTTCCTTAACTACAAGGATTAGTTAACCACAATTTATGACTATTGATGTCAAATCAACCTCGAGTGAACAATGTCGGGCATCATAAGAGTATTCGGGTAGTAACTATGGTCCAATCACCATTGTTTGTTTTGCTTGGCGGGATAGTTAAAAATCACAAAAATTTGGCTGGGAAAGTTAAATACAATTTCCATCCGTCAACCATTGTTACAGTTCCTCACAGATGGACACCATTCATTGGGACACATAAGCATTGAAAGCGTGCGAAGTCAAAAATAGCATCTTGACAAAGGGCCCATTTTGAGTTCTAATATCCCCTAATGCTAACTCATCATTCAATGCTTTCACTCTCAAAATAAAGGTATTTGGACTTTCTTCATTCTTTTGCAAACAAGAAAAGTTGTCGATAGGTTTCGATTCTAAAAATTGTCATTAAAAGCAGTATTTAGGTGAAGGATGTTCCCAGGAGATTAACCAAAGAAAAGAGAGCGCCAGCAAGGTACTCGACTTCAACATCCGAAGAGTTTCGTGGATTCAATGGCGAACCACAAACATTCGAAAAAGCCATCGGCAATCCAAACAAGGACAAATGGATCCAAGCCATGAACGAGGAGATCAAATCCATGAAGAAGAATGAGGTATGGACATTGCAATTGGTGCTAGAGAAGCGCAATGCAAATGGGTTTACAAGCTCAAGTATGGACTAAATGGAGATGTTTCAAGATACAAGGCCATATTTGTAGCGAAAAAATTCTCTCAGAAGTACGGTATCGACTACACTAAGACCTTCTCTCCAGTGGTAAAACATGCATCCTTATGTCTACTATTTACATATGCAGCTGCATTCAACCTCATGATTCACATCGTTGATGAGAAGACAACGTTCTTACATGGCAAGCTAGACGAAGAAGTCTACATGGATCAACCTCCAGGTTATATCTGCGACTCACTTCCTACCTATGTATGTCGAATGCATAGAAGTATCTATGGTCTGAAGCAATCCGCACGACAATGGTATAAGAAGAAAGATCATGTCCTGATATCCTTCGGATTTGAGCCACTGATGGCTGATTCCAATGTCTACATAAGGATCACAGACGAGGAGATCATCATTGTTGTTGTGTATGTGGACGACACCCTGAAACTATGCAGAAGTGAAGAGCTGATTGCAGGAGTGAAGAGCGATATCTCAAAAGATTTCAGGATAACAAACCTAGGAGAAGCCAGATGTTATCTAGGCTTGCAAATCGACCACGACTATGACGAAGGAAAGCTATACATTCATTAGTCGAGGTACATCCAGAAAATCCTTGATGATTTTGAGATGACAGATTGCAAAGGGGCAAATACCCCAATGCTTGCAGAAACAATCATGACGAATGAAGATTATTTGAAGACTAAAGAAGAGAAAGAGATTATGCGGCACACGTCTTATAGGAGGCTGATTGTATCTTTGATGTATCTAGCTTATGTCGTGTTCAGAATGAGCCAATTCAGCACGAATCTAGGCTTAGCACACTGGAAGATCGCAAAGCGAATCTTATAGTACCTTCAGCAGATGAAAGATTATGGGTTGTATTATTCTTGTAATGCACGATTTCAGATGCACTCCTACAGCGATGCACGTTGGGCATCACTCAAAGATGACTATAAAAGTGTCTCAGGAGGATGCACCATTGCAGCAAGCGCAACAATTCTTCGAGTCAGCAAGAAGCAGACCATTATAACTTAGTCATCCTACTGTAGGGTCTGTAGGTCACCAATAAACCTCAACAAAGGGCCACAAGCAGATGCCATACTTCACAGGTTTGAAAACATAGGAACAAATGGCCAAAGGTAGATATCTTAGAAGGGTGTAGATTTGATCCTAATCTAGGTAGGGTGGATAGGGCCAAAAATGAGCTCACAGACAAGGTTTACAATTAGGTAGAATGCCACAAAACGCAAGGTTCATGCTACACATAAGAGTGCTTAGAATCTAAATCCTAAACCCTAATACCATAAGAAGAGTTTGATGTAATAGTATGTTCTTTGTAAATAATGCTTTTAGGACCAAGTTTGTGGTTGCTTTCTGACTAATGATTTAGAGATTTATAAGATTGGCCTCCAAACTAGCGATGGACAGATTGGATCTACTTACAAATTAGTGGTCCTATAGCACTATAAATGCACAAAATTAGACAACTAAAAGATGTCCAAAAATCTCAATAATCAACGATTTCAGGGCTTGTAGACTATCAAGAGCCTAATACATGGCTTATTTTCCAGCAACCTATAGTTAGGAAAATGCCCTGCAGACAAGTGATGAATTGTTAGGAGATAGTGTTGTTAGGATAACATGTAGAACTGTCCGTAGGTAGGGTAACATGACTGGGTAAGTACATGTTGTAGAATAGACAAGAACTGCAACCAAAAGCTCATAACAGATTACCTAGATTTTGATTACAGATTGACTGCTACATTGCTATTTCACTTCCATGGGGGGCCGCTACCGTGCAGGTAATTGTATCCTCAAAGATCTAAATTATGGCCATGATTCCGTGGCTTCATTGAGATAGTATACAATACAAAACAAAGAGAAAACAAAATATACAATACAAGGAAGATAGTATACAAAAAAAAGTTACAAAGAAAGAAATCTTAGTTGCACATAACAAAACAAAAGAATCGTACTTGGAATGAGACAAATGAGATTGATAGAGTTGAGGACTAGCGCCAAAAGCCAATCCCGAACAATCTCCTGCAAGAATAAAAAATGAGAAACCCTAGAAAAATAACGTGGCTTTGAGAATTCTGTCGTGGACGTCGGATTCCGACATCTGTACTATCCGTTGGAATCCGACATCCGCTTTATGCTTTTTTTTTTATGCACGGACAGGTGATGTCATCAATTAAAAAGGTCCAGTCTCTGAAATGGGATGTTGGATTCCGACATATTTATTGTGTGTCGAAATCTGACGTTCATAAAAAAAAATTCCGGCAAATTTTTTTTTTTGGCAATTTTTTATTTTTTGTGTCAGATTGTCAGATTTCGACGTATTATTATGTCAGATTCTGATGGATTATGAAATTTTTTTGAATCCGTCGGAACCTTGTGTCAAAAATCACGCATTTTGTTGTTGTGGAGTGATTTGTCTTGTAAAATTCAATTGCTTCATATTAGATTTGATGTGAATTCGTGATAGATCTTTATGACATCACTTAATCATTGAGAGAGAGTAAATTGGCTGATGCTTTTTAGTCCTAGAGAGAGAGAGAGAGAGAGAGAGAGAGAGAGAGAGAGAGAGAGAGAGAGAGAGAGAGAGAGAGAGAGAGAGAGAGAGAGAGAGAGAGAGAGAGAGAGAGAGAGAGAGAGAGAGAGAGAGAGAGAGAGAGAGAGAGAGAGAGAGAGAGAGAGAGAGAGAGAGAGAGAGAGAGAGAGAGAGAGAAAGAGAGAGAGAGAGAGAGACTAAAGTCATTTTGATCACCATAGGAAGGCTGGAGCTCTTCCAAGAGTCAAATCTAGACAATCAAGTGAATAGTGAGAGTAGAATTTTATTCCGAAGTTCTTTTTGAATTTAAGATCATTCTAGATCTTGCTTCTTGAGTTTTGAGTGATTGAAGAGATTTGCCTTTGAGTCTAAATTCTAAAAAAGAGAGTAGAGAGAGCCTAAGTGTACCTACGTGTACTTGAGTCTAGTAAGATGACATACATTGATGCATATCTTCTTGAAGCTAGTGAGAGGCTCAATTCTAGTAACTATTCAATCTGGAAAATTAGAATGGAGTCACTTTTAGTGCTTCAAGATCTCTTTGATCTTGTCATTGGTGAGGAGGAAGCGCCTCAAGCTGGACAAGAACAAATGAGGTACAAGAGGAAAGCTAGGCTAGAATTGCATTGTATTAAAATGAATGTTATTAATGAGCTTCTAAAAGAAGTAGCTACATGTGCCTCAACCAAGGAGGCTTGGGACTCCTTGAAAGGGATCTATGAATCTAAAAACACCTCTAGAGTGCTAATGTTGAGAAACAAAGTACTTCAAGGCTTTAGATGTAGTGAAGAGAGTGCTTAAGATTATGTCTTGAGAATCAAATCACTCAATGAGGAGCATTTTGCTAGTACTCATATGTGCATTTTGCTAGTACAAAGAGCAATGGTGGAGTTACAATGTTTTTCACCTTTATAGATGACTACTCAAGATATGGATGGGTATATCTACTTTCGTCTAAAGCACATGTTTTTGAGAGTTTTTTCAAGTTCAAGAATTTTGTTGAGAAGCATCATGATCACAAGCTCAAGTATTTTAGAAGTAATAATGGAAGATAATATATCTCAAATGAATTTAAACACTTTTGTGATCAAGAAGGGATCAAGTAGGAGTTATCTAGCCATTACACCCCTCAACAAAATGGGGTGGCTGAGAGCAAAAATAGGACTCTATGTGAATGTTCTAAAGCTCTAAGGTTAGATGCATGCCTACCTAAGTCTTTGGGGAGAAGCTCTCATGTGTGCTAACTTCTTATGTAATAGAGTTCTATGAAGCTCTATAAATGGTAAAACATCTTATGAGTTATTGTATGGAGAAAAGCCTAATCTCAAAAACTTTGATGCAAAATCTTGGTTACAAAATCTTGGTTACCTCTTCTCAAAAGATTGTCATTTCTAGAGATATCATTTTTTATGAGACTAGAATGCATAAGCTTGAAGGTGATTCATCTAACCACTCTATTGGAAGAGAGGTAGCCAAGAACAAGGAGGAGCTTGATCATGAGGAGGAGTTAGAGCCAAGAATACCAAGCACACCAAGAAGATCCACAAGGTCAAGGATGGAGCCATTAAGGCTCGCATACAAGGACAAGGGTAAGCAAGCCGAGGGAAGTACTTCTTATTCTTTCATCACATATTTTGAAGAGCCTTCAAATGTTAGTGACGCCTTAGAATGAAAGGAGTGATTTCAAGTTATGTGTAATGAGTACAATAATGCATTGATGGAGAATGATACTTGGATGCTTGTTGATCTACCTATGGATCAGAATGTGATTGGATGTAAGTGGGTTTATAAACTAAAGTTGAATCAAGATGGGAGTGTTTCTAACCACAAGGCAAGGCTTGTAGCCAAGGGGTATGCTCAATCAAACGACATAGATTATGATGAGACTCTTTCACCCGTGGCAAATATGGTCACCATAAGACTAATCATTGCTCTTGATTCTCACTTTGGTTGGTTGTTGTTTCAAATGGATGTGTCAAATAAATTTTTAAATGGCCATTTGGAAGAGGAAATATTCATGGAGTAGATCGAGGGCTTCATCAATCAAGGTATGGAGATAAGGTGTGCCATCTAAAGAGGAGCTTGCATGGTTTGAAACAAGCTTCTAGAACTTGGAACACCAGGCTCAATACTTTTCTTATCTCTGTTGGATTTACTCCTAGTGAGTATGATCCCACTTTGTACATAATATTTAGTGAAAAAGACATTGTACTTGTATTACTTTATGTTGATGATATCATACTTAGTGAGTATGATTTAGAAGGTGTTGAGAAAACTAAGAGTTTAAGATGGTAGATCTCGGACATTTGCACTTCATTTTGGGTATGGAAGTACTTAGATCTTTAGATTATGTCTTCATTCGTCAATCTAAGTATGTTATTTCATTACTCAATAGATTTAACATGCATGGATGCAAGCATGTAGAGACTCCTATGGAGCATGATGTAAAAGTAACCAATAAAGAGGATGAAAGATCCTTCAAGGACATCACTCTTTATAGCAAACTTATTGGCTCCTTAATGTGGATAACCATAACAAGACCTAATATTTGCTATTGTGTTTGTAAGCTTAGTCAAAATATGCAAGATCCATTAGTTATCCATTGGAAATGTGCCAAAAGAATATTGAGATACATCTTGGGCACACTAGATTTTGGGATCCTTTATAGAGGTGAATCCATTAACTTGCATGATTTTAGTAATTCAGATTTTTTAGAGGACAGGAAGGATAGAAAGTCAACAATTGCCTTTGTAACTTTCATTGGAGAAGGTGTGGTTTCTTGGCTATCAAAAAAGCAAGAAACAATATCTCTTTCATCAACCGAGGCCGAGAACAAGGCTCTAACAACCACAACCAAGGAAGTACTATGGATCAAGAGGTTGCTTGAGGATCTCAAAGTGATCAGATCAGGTGTAATTCCACTCATCTACAATGAAAACATCTCAGCTTAGCACCTAGCATCCAATCCAATCTACCATGCAAGGAGCAAGCACATAGAAATTGCTCACCACTTTGTAAGAGAAAAAGTCCAAGCTAAGGAGGTCTCATTGGAGCATGTTTCAAGTGAAGAATGCATTGCTGATATATTGACAAAGACTCTTCAAAAGAATTCTTTTTTGAAGCTTAGATCATCCCTTGGCTTAATTAGTGATGTTATGTTATCATCTAGCTGGATTGTGAGGAGGAGTATTGAAATTTCACAATTCTAGCTTTGATCAATTTTGGTCACATGCATTGTAATTGGCAAAATGGCCATGTAAATAGATTTCACACGTGATAAGTAGCATAGGATGCTTTATGAAGACTTCATTACTCATATTACATTGTGATAGCATCTTTGAAATGAGGCCAAAATGTGTTTAAGCTAGAGAAATTCTAAGAGCTAAAAATAGCATGTTTTACATTGTTTTTGGATCTTGAGATCTTGACCCCATATTAGGGTGGATCCAATGACCTATTAGGTTAGATGTTAGGGTTAGGGTATTATAAGGTCAAAGATGACCTAAATTTTCAGATTCAAGCTCGAAGTGTATAAAGATGTGATGGGATCTCCATCCAAATATGAAGAAAAATCGACTTTTTTCACTTCCATCAACATTGTCTTTGAGTGATTTTATGCATTAATTACATGTTTTGGAAGGTACTGAAGCTGATTATAGGTCTAGTATGCTTGCTGCACTTTAATTTTGTGTATTTGATCAAATCTATGTGGCCATTGGGGAGTTAAATGCCAAATTAGCTAGTTTTGGTAACTAGTCTTGATTATAGCTCATACTTTGGATCTAGATATTTGATTTGTGCATTCTCCATTACTTTTAGGATTGATTTGGATTGAGTGTTTTGTAAAAAAATTTCATGGTATCAGAGCCTAATCAAAAGTTTGTTTAAGATTTGATTTTCTCAAGCTTAGATCCTAGATTTAAGTAGTATTGGCTTTGTCCTTGCTACTAGTTGCTAATCTAGTGATTGTACCTCCAAATTTGGTTTCATTTGAGTGAGAATAGATCAAAAGGGACTTGTTTTGCTGAGTTATAGCTGCAAGAACCGAGATTGAGCCATTTCCATTCAACCTAACCAAATTAGAAAGTTCTTATGAGTTGAATCTTGGAGTACATCTCTCCTAGTAGAGATTTCCATAAGGATTTGAATGCCACCACCCTTTAGGAATTTGGATCAGCCATTTGAGAGCATAATTAGGTCGTTCTTAGGCTTCTTAAGGTCCTAAAATACACCTTTTAGGTTCAGATCGAGTGTTTTGATGTTTTCTTCATCTAGAAATGCAAAACTACTAAAAATTGTGTTTTTTTTTACTCAATTTTGGATAGGTTTGTGATTGAATATGTCAATGTGATTCAACATGAATCTAGAGGGCCTTATTTGTGAGACATTTGTGTGCTCTAAAGTGCTTTTGGTTCAGTATAGGTGGATTCACCCTTCTTTGAAGTTGAGATCAAGGATGAGACTAGTTTTGATCAAATCTATAGTAAATTGAGCTAGGTTTGGATCTAGTTTGGATCTTGAAGATTGATCAAGCTCAAGATCACCTTAGATCTTGTTGAAAAATCAGAGAGTGATATATCTCAAGTCCCAAAGAGAGTGGGATAGCTAGTTGTGATCATAGCTTGTACAATCTATCTTGTTTCATTGAATCTATCTCCCTATCATTGAAGATGGCATCCATAAGTGCCTATCTTTTGGATTCTAGTGCTATATTGAACTCTTCAAATTATTCAATTTCTCGAGTCTTATAACTGGTATAAGACGGTTTTGGAGAGTTGAATAGGGCAATCAAGGAGAACACCAAGCAGCAATTTGTGGCTATCCCTCTCCTCTCTCTATTATCCATCTCTTATCTAGAGGAGAGGCTTCGTGGGTTTGTTGCCGAGTTCGTGTTGTCTATTTATGAAGAAGCACTGGCAGAGTCATCTCACCAGGCATCTACCTCACATAGTCGTCGTCGTGTATGCAACAAGATCGCTATTCTTTACTCGCCTTCCGTGTCACATCGAAGGACTAGACAGACATCTTCAGTTGTGCTTTCATTCCCCATTGCTATTCGCCTTGAACTACCTATTCCACACGCCTCTGCTTCCTCTCAAGGATAGTCTGTGACCATTGGGACTCCATTCCCATCACAACTACCCAGGTTGTCTCACCCCCAAACACGAGAGTATTATCACCAAATACTCAGTATTTCATGGACATGTTCGATGATTCCGACACCCTTGGGGCCTCAGAAATTTTTGTCATGTCCCAGAGTCCAGCGCCCTTTGAACTCCATTCCCCTGGAAGAGAATTTGAGACTGTCCATGATTTGAGAAATATTTTTCAAGACACTTTTCAAGAGGAACCACAGAAATCATCGCAACTCAGGTGCCAGATACAATTCAAGTCGGGCCAGCTGTCAAGTCACCAAAACAGTTCGACTCCATAGTACCTGAGGGCTACGAAAAAAAAGACATATTTGAAGAAGAAGAACCACGTGGACAAGCTCCATGCCAACTAAAGACAGTACCACCAGGTCCTCCTGCTGGTACCACCTCCATGACAGTAGATTCTGGTGATGCTCTCGGTTTAGTCTCAAGCCTTGCACAAGTGATCTAGTCTATGCTAGATAAGAAAAAAGAAATGGAGCAGTGCATATTAGATATGGGTTGTGAAAATACACTTTTTAGCCTGATTGTCATCCAGCTGGACAAAGAGTTGAAGATTGCCAAGCAGCACGAAGCCAAGTCTGAAGTTGAGATGAAGAAGACACAGCAATCGGCTGATCGCCGAGAAGATTATGTCAGTATACTATAGAATGCACTCACAACCACCCAAGACCAAATAGACCAGGCCTTGCAGGATGCAAAGAAACAAGTGCACTTGCTCCAGAGTCAACTACAGCTGGCTGAACAGGATCGCACACATCTTCAAAGTGAATTGGATGCGACCACCCTTGAGCGTAATGCATATCTTCAAATGCAAATTCTTGATCATCCGGTAACTCTGATAGAAATCGGATATTTGTTAAAAAAAAGCTGAAACTTATAAAGTGGTCTTCAAGGATTCCAAGGCCATTTTGACAGATTCAAGGGTACGGCCTTAACTAAGTTGGCAAAGGCCAAAGCAACCATCAACGAATATGAAAAGGCTGTCGCTCTGGTTTTGGAGTCTAATCCTCAGATTTAAGTTCCATTGATGCCACAATTCTCGCCTCAACAATAGGAAATGGCGATATTGGATACATGTTTGGATTTAGGCATGGAACATGGTGGAGCCCCCGAAGTAGAAGAAGTTCAATCAGTTCTACAAGCAACACAAACAAGGTCCATCCACTTCAAGGACCAGATCATTGTTTAGAAGACCAATCAGTGTTAAGGACCAGATCCAGAGCTTCTTAGCACAACATCCCCATGAGTCCTCGCATGGTGGCTGGGTCATTAAGTTTGAGACCTCTGGAATTGAGGCCAACAAAGAGTTGGATAAGTTACTTGCATTGGGAGAGCATCTGGCTTGGAGAACTACAGTTTTTGAGAAAACTTTGGAATCAATCAGCCAGTTGCACATAGATCCATACTACGTTCCAATGCCACGAAGGAATAAGTGGAAGGATTTGGGATTGGCCATGGACAAAATTATCATCCATACGCCAAATTGGCCAATAATTCACCAACCTTACAGTTGGGAGATATCAATGGATTTTCAGAGAGCCCTACAAGCATACCAGCGGGAGTATGTCCACTCTTCCGATCCAACAGTGAGGCAATCGGCGCTGTTTGCAAAAGATCTAACTCTATTGGCGTCCGTTGCAACGCGATGGGATGATTGCCTTCCCACTTTGGCATTCGATCCGAATAAGCCAATGGCATCAAATAGTATTAAAGATCAGCTGCCAGTGGCAAGATTGTATTTTTGTGCTGTTATGATGGGAGGCTTCTGGGAATCTCGGTTCACAGCTTGGACGACCTCAAAGTGGAACGTCGGATCCCATTGTTGTTTATTGCCGCACAACCTAGATTTCAACACTGCCCGATCGACTTCATGGAGAATGTGCAGTATCATTTGATAAAGATACGATGCGATGCAAATAAAAGCCCACAGTAACTGCATCTTGCAGGTGTCATGGGACCGCCACTTGTTTTGGTGGGGGATAATGTTGGAGGGTTTGTGGATCCCGAGGCAAACTTAGCCCTAGTTAATAAGTGAGATGGATTTGGCACCCTTTGTGTGTAAGTCCAACCTGATGATCATATAGTTATTTGATTAGTTACAAGTTAATAAAAGAACTTTAGGTCTTTTTGCGGTACTTTTAATGTTGCAGGCCCTAAATGTCAAGTTAGTCAATGAAGTTGGGTCTCCTACCAAAATTGGTTCAAATTCAAATTCAAATTGGTTCCTTCCAATTATTGAATGGGTTCTCACTCTTTTTTAAGTTTGAATAGTTAGGGAGGTAGAAATGGGCCAATAGGATTTTGAGGCCAAGGTCCTCCTCTCCACTATAAATAGGGGCAAACTCGAGTTGCTCCTCATGTTCATATCCTCATTTCAAGAAAGCAAATTGGTTCTCTTATGGAATGGATTTGTGAATGTCCTTGCTCTCTATATTTTTCCTCCATCTCTCATGCTTTTGTTGGATTTGTTAATTGTTGGATCGGAATGTTATTGGGATTTATCTTGATTATGCTTTTTAGGAGAGAGAAAGGGAGAGAGAGAAAGAGTAAGCTATCTTCATTGTGGATCATAGTGTTAATTGCGTAGTGTTAATTCTTAGGGTTAATAGATGTTAGAGTTAGATGTGGATCTTCCATTAATGCTGAAATCTGAGATATGCTATTGCTCTTATGGGAACACGTGACAACTAACTTCATCTCCTTGATGCTAGATTGCTTAGATCTTGGATTGAGGATAGGCCAGGAAAAAAACCCACTACATAGTTCAACTCCAGCGACTATCTCCGACAGACTCTAAGCCTTCTGTGAAGAACCTAAAAGTGTTTGGGTGCATTGCCTACGCGCAGATCCCGAAAGACACGAGAAAAAAATTGGACTTCCAAGGTCTCAAAACCATCCTGATCGGATATACTTCATCTGATAGTACATACAAGCTGTATGATCCTAATACCCAACAAATCTTTTATAGCTGGGATACAGTCTTTATCAAGCATCAGTTCGTCAATATCAAAGGCAAGGATATTGCTCCAGAAGAACCTTCATCACCTGCCATTGATACAGCTATCCGAGCTTCTGGCTCAGACGTGTCTATTGTCAACCCACTTTGTGACAATGAATCAGACGAAGACGTTGCTGCTACCCAACAACAAGTCCCAAGAGTGGTTCATCAGTCGAATCCTCCCAGAAGATCAAGCCTAGTGCGCACACAGCCCACAAGGTATACTCTTGAGTATGTTTGTCTCTTGATACAGGAACTAACTACAGTCAAAGAGGCACTCAGCCAACCAGACTCTGATCTCTAGAGAGAAGCTATGGACAGAGAATACTCCTTCCTGATCAAGAACCAGACGTGGCCAGTAGTCGAAGCTCCTATTGGCTGCAATATAATTGACTACAAATAGATCTTCAAGATCAAATACAATGCCAACGGAACAATTGATCGAAGGAAGGCAAGACTGGTAGCAAGAGGTTTCACTCAGATCTCCAATGTCGACTACAACGAGACTTTCAGTCCAGTAATCAAACATTCGTCGATCCGAATGCTCCTGTCTTATGCTGCAACTGCTGATCTCGAGGTACATCAACTTGATGTACAAATAGCCTATCTGAATGGAGTTATACAAGAAGAAATCTACATGATCCAACCCAAAGGATACATTCTAGAAGGTATGAAGAATCATATTTGTAAACTCCACAAAGTACTTTATGGCTTGAAATAGTCTGCCAGAGCTTGGTTTTAGAGGATCAACACATTCCTCATCAAACAAGGATTCAAACCAAGCACTATTGATTGCAACGTCTATTTCAAGTCAATGCAGCAATCCTTCATTATCATCACCTTATACATGGATGATACGTTGCTCTTCAGCAACAATACCAATATGGTCAAGGATTTGAAGCAGATGTTAGTTTCAGAGTTCGACATGACTGATCTGGACAAAGCTCACTTCTGTCTGGACATTCAAATCGATAGAGACAGAGCAAAATGACCTATTTATATCACTCAACAAAGATATCTTCACAATGTTCTTAATAGATACAATCTAATGAATTATAAATTAGCTTACTCACCAATGGATCCAGACCTACATTTGTCAAAGGACCAATGTCCCCAGACCAAGCAGGAAGAGGAGCAGATGAGAGAGTATCCTTATCGATCGATACTTGGATCTCTCATGTACGCAATGGTCTGTACAAGACTAGATATCTCTTTTGCAGTGAGCTCACTCAGCCAATATATGGCTAATCCTGGCATTACCCATTGGAAGGCTCTCATAAGAGTCATGAGGTATATTTGAGCTACCATGGACCAGTGCATCTGCTATGGAGATGTCAGCAATGACAATCTTCATCAGCTCAGTGGGTATTTAGATGCAAGTTGGGGAGGAGATGTAGACAATTGTAAGTTCACATCTGGATTTACATTCTTCTTCAACGACGGTCCTATCTCATGGAACAGTCATAAGCAAACCTCTATTGCACTTCTTCTACAAAAGCAGAATACATTGCTGCTTCTCAATCTATTAAGTAAACATTTTGATTGAGAAATTTACTGTCAGACATTAATCTGTATCAGTACAGCCCTACAATTTTATTCTATGATAATCAGAGTGCTATTGTCTTATCGGCCAACCCTAGATTTTGCTCTAGGAGTAAGCACATTGAAATCAGATATCAATACATCAAGGGGAATGTTCTCAAAAAGGAGGTAAGCTTAACATACTGTAGAACGCAGGACATGGTTGTAAATATATTCACAAAAGCATTAAGTGTTAATGCACACAACAAATTTTGTGCATTGCTTAGTCTGAAGATCAAGGCATTCACGGATCCAGATTAAGGGGGGGTGTTGGATTTATCTTCTCTACTCTCCTAAATCTCATTTTAATCTGCCTCAATTCATGCTGCATTTTTACTCATGTTGTCACACAGTCTGCATATTTACATGTAAAATAAGATAGACGAATAAAACGCGACTGTCTGCATAAATACAAGTAAATTTTTACAAGCGAAGAAAAGACAAAACTGTGTTTTCACACATGTTTTGTGACAAGCAAAAAGGCAACACTACCTTACAATATGCCAAAAGTGCCCTAGGAAAAACGAAGGCACCTTGTAAATCAGACCCTAAGGCATTTCGTCTTAGTGACGCATTTTTTCGCATCTTCACCAACGTTCATTTCAGCAAAGGCTAATGTCACGGCCCTTTTTCATGCTCACCCCATGCAACTGTGCTAACAGACTTGACAATGACAGCAGCCACCCACGATCTCCTACAGACAGCACATCCAGTTTGTACTTTCATCATCTGCACACTTGTAACATTGTGTATATTTGCTGAATATCATTTGCGTATTTAGAGAGATTTTTGATTTCAAGAGATTGAAGATCAAGTGTGTGTAATATAATAGCATCGGAAGCTTATCATAGATAGACGAAGTAGATGCCTTGTGCATTGATTCTTTATTGTCAGTAATAGATTCATTTCTCTTATAGATTGAATTAGCTTTGTAGAGCACGCGATTTCGTCCGCTATTGTCTTGTGCTCTACCGCATTATTGACATGTATATTTTGCTATACTTAATCTGATAATAGCTCTTTTGTTTTGAGTTCTGATCTGTGTCAATATTGCTATGTTTATTTTTATTCTGTCTGAGTTCCTTGTTGCTCAATCTGCTAATCTGTTTTTAGCGAGTTATTATTAGTCTAGCCGTTGACGACTAATATTTAGTCTTGCCTTTCACGAATCATTCGCGACTGATTATCAGTCGAACTCGGTCTAGCTCTTCGCAAATCATTCGCAACAGATAATTTGTCTAGTTGTTCACGACAAATTATTCTTCTGGTGTTTTATTTATAAATGTTTGGCTACGTAATCAAAATGACCATGATTTCCATCACTAAAGTTCTGTTCATTTCTTATAGGCATAGTCATGCTTAGGGACAGAGGAATATAGCTCATTTCGTTGTGCACGAAGACTTTCGAGTTTTGAGTTCGCTCCTTTCTCGTGTTCGTTTTCTTTTCGAGCTATTTTTGTTTCTCACACATGACTAACCCTCTTTCTCCCAACATTTAGTCATATTTTGGTAAATTGTCAATATGAGGCCAAAACTCATTTTAGATTTAGAGATAAACTTTTTGAAGTTATATTAGTTTAAAATACATTCAATAAACACTTTTTGAAAGTGTGAGAAAGTTTATAGTCGAGTTTGAGAGAGATTCAAATTTGAACTTTGGGTACATTGAATCTAGACCCAAAAATAGTAGGGTTTATATTTTGGGGGGATAGCCAAGTGGCCAAATAGGGTTTGGACACTCTATAAAAGGATGTAACTCGTGGAGAGACACATCTTCTCTCTTCTCTCTCACAGGTACATCTTCAACCATTCCTCTAGGACGATTGTCGTTTGATCAGCTAGCTTGATGGCAAAAATGGTAGGCTTCAGCTTGGTAAGTCCCCATTTTGCACATAGCTTTGTTGAAATCAAGTTAACTTTGTATGGATGGTGATCTTGTCCATAGCCAACCCCAAATCTTTCCATTTATTTCTTCGCGGCATTGGCACGTAATAGGGATCTACCCGCAATTGGCGAGGGCTGGCGACGTAACTCCTAATTGATTCTAGAGTTTTTTCAAAAATAGTAATTCTCCATGTCGGCTGCTCTCCGAATGTAGGTATTTTATCCAACTCTTTGTCGACCTCTATCTCAGAGGTCTTAAACTTCAGAACCCATCCACCACGGAGGACTCATGCGGATGTTGCTTTAAGAAGGTCTGGATCTGGTCCTCAACGCTGATGGGCCTTCTGAATAGAGGTGTGGTCCTTGATGAGGATGGACCTGCTTGTACTGCGGGTAACATTGGCGGTTGTTTGGCTATATCTGGAGCTCCCCCATGGTCCATGCTCGAATCTACCCCTGTATCCATTGGTACAGCTTCTTGGCGCAGAGGGAAAAATTGCGGCATGACCGGTACGGGGATTTGTGGTCCGGCATCCAACACTTGAGCGGCTACTTTTTCATAGGCACTGATGGTTTCCTTGGCCTTTGCCAACTCGGTTGAAGCTGCTCCTTTGAACTTGTCAAAGCGGCCTTGAATTCCCTGAAGGGCCACTTTGTATGTCTCCACTTTCTTGAACAAATATGCAATCTCCATTGGTGTGACCGGATGATCTGGAATTTGTGTTTGAAGATACGCATCACGTTCAAGGGTGGTCGCATCCAATTCACCTTGAAGCCGCGTGCGATCTTGTTTGACCATCTGTAATTAAACCTTCAGCAGCTGCACCTGTTGCTTTGCATCCTACACGGCCTTATCCACCTGATCCTATGCGGTTGTCAGGGCGTTTTGCAGGGAGCTGATGTAGTCTTCCAAGCGATCAGCTTGTTGCTTCTCTGTATTATAAGTTTGTAGATAACTTTGTAATTATTCTTCTCATCTATGTAGATGATTTATCATTCTTTGTGGAAACAGTGAGAAGTTAGTTGAAGAAACTAAACATGCACTTGGTACTGAGTTTAAGATGTAGGCTCGCTTAACAACCTCCCAATCTGTACGTTCAGTTTCATCTTGGTTATAGTACCAATCTTGTGATGCGTCTGTTAAGGCCATAGGAAACAACTTAAGTTTATCTTGAGGATAAATCTCACCATAGACTTCACAGGATTCAGCATAGATCTGAAGAAATCTAACTGGATCTGTTAATTCATTATATTTGGATAGATCCAAACGGGGTGCTCTTCTAACAATAATTGGATTGACTTCCTGTGGAGCACCTCTAGGAGCAGCTCCAGGGGCAGCCATCTATACAAATTTAGATTAAGCAAACAATGAAATTGGATCTAGATTTTTTAATCACAACTATCTCAGATCAGATCTGCTAGATCTATTCCATTTTTCAAGAATCTGATTCTATATCATGAAAAATTTTTCGAGATTCGATCAATCAATACTTCTCAAAGATGATAAATCTCTCATAATCCAATTCAAAATATATCAGATTTGATCCAAATTTTGACAGAGACTTGATCTGGAAAATCAGAAACTTAAAATAGGTATGGCGAAGGTCCACTAGGCGAAGATTGGCTCGGCGAAGGTTCAATAGTGCTATTTTGGACAAAAAACTCTATGAACATTTTTTTTTGATGATTTCTTGGAAAATAACCTTCGCCAACCTCTTAGGTTAAAGATCTGACGCAGATACAATTACGGAAAAATGGGCGAAGGTTTATGACACAAGAAAATACGGTTTTTGATGGTTAGTGAGGGTAAAATTCAAGATTTTCTATGATCTGATTAAGAAGAATCTTCGCCGAGCTCAAAAATAGTATTTTACTATAAATATAATGTTCTGGAAACTCGGCGAAGGTTCTGGCGAAGGATCAAGAGTAATACTGGTAATTATGCAAAAAAAGTGACTTTTTTGGCAAAAATATGGCAATATGAAAACTGATCCTCTGAAATCCTTTCTATTTTTGGTATTAGTCTTCGCCGACCGAACAGTAGATAGACTTGAATCACACTTGTGCACAGTGAATCAGGTGAAGGTTCTTTTTTTTGTATTTTTAGGATTTTGATGATTTTTTGGTGTTTTTTGACGGTTTTTCTAATGATTCTGAAAATCTGCTGGGAGTTAATCTTCTCCCTTCAAAATTAAGGTTCTGTGAACAAAACCAAAGGTGTTTGCAACTCAGCAAAGGTTTCCTAAAAGAGGGTAAAAAGTTCTAAGCTCTGATGACGCTTTTTTTCTCTTTTTGACTAAATCTCACAGATTTGATCGATTTTTGTTATTTTCTCTGATATCTCAGATCCAAATGGATCTTAAGATTGGTGATCTGAATAGCTTTTCCTATTTTAACAATCAGATTAGATTTCAAACAAGAAAATCCACTCAAATCAAGCAAAATCAATCCCAAACCAACCCTAAAATGCAGATCTAACACTATTCATGCCACGACAAGATGCCTAATGCAAGCTAACCATCCAACAATCATGCTGCAAACTGAAAAATTGGCGTAGCTCCCTGGCAACGGCGTGGGTTTCTTTCCTTGCCTAACCTGAATCCAAGATCTAGTCAATCTAGCATCATAGAGATGGAGTTAGTTATCACGCGTAGGTTCGTTCCCATGAGAGCGATAGTTTAGTTCAGATTTCAGCATGAATGGAAGATCTAAATCTAACTCTACATCCATTAAGCCTATTCATTAACATTAAGATCCATTAACACTATGATCCACAACAAAGATAGCTTACTCTTTCTCTCTCTCTCTCTTTATCTCTCATAAAAAGTATAATAACACTCAATACCAATAACATTCAGATCCAATAATTAGCAAAATCCAAAGAAAGCATGAGATATGGAGAAGGAAAGAAGAAGAGCAAGGACATTCATCAATCCATTTTTGAAGAGAACCAATCTGCTTTATTGAAATGAGGAAATGAACATGAGGAGCAACTCGAGTTGGTCCCTTCTAATAGTAGAGAGGAGGACCCTGGCCTCTGAATCCTGTTGGTCCAGTCTTGCCTCTCTTTTTATTCAAATTTAAAAAAGTGTGAGAACCATCAAAATTGGAGGGAAACCCAACTTTATTCACTAACTACATTAAAAGTCCCGCAAAAAGGCCTAAAGTCCTTTTATTGACTTTTAACTAATAAATCAAATAACTATGTGATCATCGGGTTGGACTTACACACGCAGGGTGCCAAATCCCTCTCACTTATTAACTAGGGTTAGGGTTGCCTTGGGATCCGCAAACCCTCCAACTGTTGTTTGATCAGCTAGCTTGATGGCAAAAGTGGTAGGCTTCAGCTTGGTAAGTCCCCATTTTGCACATAGCTTTGTTGAAATCAGGTTAACTCCTGAACCTCCATCAATCGTGGCTGCTTTTTTACCAAACTGTCTATGTTGTATCGATAGGGTGATGTTTTTCTGCTCACTTTCCCAAGCTATTCCTACATTGGGTACTTCGTTCGTTTCTTCAAACCCGACATAAAAAAGTGGATTCTGATGGATATTTCTTTTGTTTTAGACACCTTGATTGGAATCATATTCACTAGAGCAGTAACCAGTGGTGGTTTGGGTTATAACAATGTCCATAACCACATTCACTATAGAATGGGATAAACTTCCCTTTGTTTGGACATTCAGCAACTCTGTGGTTCTCTCCGCATGCAAAACATCCAAGTGGCACTCTGGTCCATTGTCTAACTACTTGTTGTTGCACGGTAGCATAAATAGCATACTGCTCTGAAGGACCACTCTCATGATCTTTGCTATAGTTCCATTGCTCATTACCATGATACAGTTCTGGTTCTATCAGATTAGCAAGAGGAGCACTCTGTCCCATTGGAGTTGGCAGAGCTAGTCATTCTGAAAATCCAAGGGCAAAATTGAAAGGCTTTCCACCAGGACCCTTTGAATAAGTAGGTTCTCGATACTGAAGCTTAGCATAAATTTGTTGGATAATCCAAGGATTGAATGAGCAAAAGGTTGTTTCATGTCCTGTAACACATATTCGTCATTCGTTGTTTCAATGTTGGACATTCATTCATAGTGTGATTGCCCGCACAAATTGAACACTAGAAATTTTTCCAGCTAGGAAAAGTCTTTGCAAACTTTTTAGGTTCTTTGTTTGCTTTACCATGGAATTCTTCCAAGGCTTTCAGTCAAATAACTATGTGATCATTAGGTTGGACTTACATACGCAAGGTGCCAAATCCCTCTCACTTATTGTCTAGGATTGGGGTTGCCTTGGGATCTGCAAACCCTCCAACAAGATCATATTTGAGTGTAGGAAAGATCTATAGAGAGCTTAAGCTATCTAAAACAACAAACATAAGAGAAAATGGTAAAAAATAAAGAGAATGTATCCCATAGCATTTTTTGAGCTATTGGAGGTATCAGAGATTAGAGTGAACTATTTTCACTCAGTTCTTGATCAAACCCAAAGTAAAGCTTTAAAAATATCTACCTGATGTCAAGAAGTACTTGTCAAGAGAAAAATAGTTAGTGATTGCAAACCACTGTGATTTAGCTAGAGAGGCTTTATATGCAGACTTCAGGAAGTAGAGAACCAATAGTGACAAATAATAGAACATTTAGAGTGACTGTAGAGAGAGAATGATTAATTCTTTGAAAAAAACTCATTTCTTTAATAGTCTAAACAAAGCTATTGGGCATCGTCGTTTTAGATGTTTGAAGGCTCGATCAGAGAGCAAGGAGAAAGGTGCCCATATCCAGGTGATCTATAGTGGTAGTGAATTAAAAAATAGTTTAAAAAACTTGTGATATTTATATAAATATCACAAGTTTTTTAAACTATTTTTTAATTCACTACCACTATAGATCACCTGGATATGTATGTATATATATGTATGTATGTATGTATATATATATATATATATATATATATATATGTATGTATGTATGTATGTATGTATGTATGTATGTATATCACACACACACACACACACACATTTTATTGTTCGTGCATCCATTTTTTTACCTAGCATTTTGAATTATTAAGGCTCCTCAAGTATGCAGTTGTGAAGTCAACATTTATCCAATCATTGAAGGACACATGGTAGAGTCCAAGAGAATTGTTGTGAACAAATGTTGGATTTACAAGTTTCTCAACCATACTACATTTGTAGCTTGAGAGGCTGCGATCTACTCTGATTTAGTGGAAAATAGAGCTATCGAATTTTGCTTGTGACTGTTCCATGAAATAGGACCGTTCTTGAAGAAGAATGTAAATCTAGAAGTGGACTTACGAGTGTCTACATCTCCTGCCCAACTTGCATCTGTGAATAACCATTGAGAATATTGAGTTTGTCATTGTCGACTGCTCCATAACAAATGCATAAGTCCATAGTAGCTCGAATATATCTCAAAACTCTAATAAGAGCCTTCCAATGTGTAATACCAAGATTAGTCATAAACTGACTTAAGGAACTGAATGCAAAAGCTATGTCTGGTCTGGTACAGATCATGGTGTACATAAGATATCCTATTATCGAATGATAAGGATACTCACACAACTGCTCCTTCTCTTTGATCATCTGAGGACATTGGTCCTTTGACAATTTAAGTCCTGGGTCCATCGGTGAGTGAACTAATTTGCAATTCATCAAATTATATCTGATAAACATATTGTGAATGTATCTTTGTTGAGTAATGTAAATCAGATTTCATTTTCTGTCTCTTTGGATTTGAATACCTAGACAGTAATGAGCTTCGCCCAGATCGATCATGTCGAATTTTGAAGACAACATTAATTTAGAATCTTTCATTAGATCGATATTGTTGTTGAAAAGTAATGTGTCATCCACATACAAAGTGATAATAATAAAGGAATGTTGCACTAACTTGAAGTAGATATTAGAATCTGAAGTGCTTGGTTTATAGCCTTGATCAATAAGAAAAATGTTGATCTTCTGAAACCATGCTCTAGCAGATTGCTTCAAGCCATATAGTGCTCCATGGTGTTTACATACATGATTTTGTTCGCCTTCGATATTATAACCTTTGGGTTGCATCATGTAAATATCTTCTTCAATAACTCCATAAAGATATGTTGTCTGTACATCCATTTGATGTACCTCTAGATTTGTAGCAGCAATAAATGACAATAGAAGTCTGATTGAAAAATGTTTAACTATTGGACTGAAAGACTCAATGTAGTCAGCATTATGTATCTAAGAAAATCCTCTCACGACAAGTCGAGCTTTTCTTCGATCGATGCTTCCATCTGCCTTGTATTTGATTTTGAATATCCATTTGCAATCAACTACATTTCTGCTGGCAAGCATTCAACAATAGTCCAAGTCTGGTTTTTGATAAGAGATAAATACTCTTTATCCATAGCTTCTTTCCAAAGATCGGAATCAGATTGACTGAGTGCTTCTTCAACAGTAGTTGGCTCTTGAACAAGATAAGCTGCAGACTCGTCAATATACCTTATAGGTGGTCTGCGTTCTCTTGTCAATCTTCTGAGAAATGAGCGAAGCTGATTATTTTCATCATGTTGTAGTTACTGAGCTGCAACATCATCTTCTTCGGATTCCTTGTTGATAAGCTATTCGTCTGAAGTAGATGAGCTAGGAACTTTAATAAAAATAAACGACTTGGAAACATAAATGTTGGATAGTTCAAGCGAGTCTGATAGTTTGACTATATGAGCTTTGCCCTTGCCTTTGAGGTCGATAAACTAATCTTCGATGAAGACGATATCCCGACTGGTGAATATCTTCGACTCAATAGGATCATACAACTTATAAGCTTTATCTGAAGTAGTATAGCCAATGAAAATAGATTTGATACTCTGGAAGTCGAGCCTCTTCTTAAGATCTTGCGATATTTGCTCATAAGCGATACATCCAAAAACTCGTAGGTTTGATAATGATGGTTTGGAGCCTGAACAAACTTCATAAGGCATTTTGTCTTAGAGACCTTTGGTCGGACATTTGTTCTGAATATAAGCTACAATGGAAACAACTTCAGCCCAGAAGAATTTCAAAAGTGTCACATGAGCAAGCATACACTTAGCCGATTCGACTAAGGTCTTGTTCTTTCTCTCAACAAGTTCATTTGACTGAGGTGAATAGGAGATACTAAATTGTTGCTCAATGCCGTTGTTAAGGTAATACTCCTTGAATTCGGTAGAGATGTACTCTCCCCCGTTGTAGGACCTCGGTGCTTTAATTCTTTTACCAGTTTCCATTTTTGCACGCTCTTTGAATTGTCGAAAGATTTTGAAAGCCTCTGATTTTTGATTAATTAAATAAATAGCTCTTCTTGTCGAATATTCATCAATGAAGTAATGAAATACTTTGCATCAAACAACGACGGAGTTTGCATTGGACCACATATATCTGAATGAACAACATCTAAAACATCTTTTGTTGCATGCATATGACTTGATCTATCTACAAAAAATCCTAGTCTTCTTTCCAAGGATGCAGCTATGATAGACAGAGAGGTCAACTTTCTTGGTTGGATAGTCGAGATCGAGTGCTAGGAATTGTCTGGACATGTTCAACACATATGTATGATCCAAGTTTCCTAATCTATAATGCCAAAGTAATGTTGTATTGACAAGAACAGAGATTTTCAAGGCTTGGCTAGTGTTCGAATAACAATGCGCCAATCTATATAAGTTTCCATGCCTCTTGCCAAGTGCAAGGATCTTATTTGTCCTATCGATAATTCAGCATTA
This sequence comes from Diphasiastrum complanatum, assembly GCA_029204225.1. Taxonomy (NCBI): domain Eukaryota; kingdom Viridiplantae; phylum Streptophyta; class Lycopodiopsida; order Lycopodiales; family Lycopodiaceae; genus Diphasiastrum; species Diphasiastrum complanatum. The sequence continues at coordinate 68,754,925 of CM055095.1, read as the reverse complement.
ATCAAACTCAAACTCTACCCTACGACTCAGTGATTCTACTTACTGATAATAGATTCGTAGAGAGTTTAGGTACATACAAAACATTTGATAGTAGCTTGAATTGATCATGCTGGAACTTCAATCTTACAATGCCTTCACCTTCGATAGTGTGTGTACTATCGTCGCCAAGATGAATGAATTTCTTTGTATTGTAAGGCGTAGAGGAGTGAAAATGCTCACGATGACTAGTCATATGTTGAGTAGATCCAAAATCCAGAAACCAAGAATTATCGAATCGCGCCTTTTGGTCTTTGACCATAAACGCTCATTCATCCATGTCGAGTTCAGGAGATAAAATACTAAACCAGTATTGTTGGTGAAATGTTATCAGGCAAATTCAGCCAAGTGTGGTTGGATTCTCGAGGGAAATCCAACTCATGAGTGGTGAGTGTGTGCATTTGAAAAACAAAACTAAACATTATTGTCACAATACAAAAAATATGAATCTTGAAGTCAATAGAATTTTTATAAAGTCATTAAAGTCAAAATTACCATCTTGCCATCATCTAACAACCAGTAAAAGCTCCGAGTTGAGGAGAATATGCTCACCATCCATCCACAAGAACAACAACAACCGTGTCTAAAAAGAGAATTTTTGTGGGAACTAAAAGTGTCTACAAATATTCTCAACTATTATCCATGTCGCAACAAGTAGTCATTGCCGAGTTAAGTGACTCTAATCTTGTCCATAGCATGAGTACAAAGTCAAACATTGTCTTAATTCTACTAAAAGTTAATAGATCATAAAGCTAAAACTGCAAAACTAAGTAATTCAACATGCACGTGCGCGTGCGCGCGCGCACACACACACACACACACACACACACACACAAATATACATGTCTAAAGAGCAATAAAAATTGTTAAAAAAAGTGGCGACGTATAGATAACAAAACAAGAAGTATAAAAATTTTGATGCCAGGACCTCTCTCCTTGCTGTTGCTACTCCTGCTCGCTGCAAGTGTGTGTGTGTGTGTGTGTGTGTGAGAGAGAGAGAGAGAGAGAGAGAGAGAGAGAGAGAGAGAGAGAGAGAGAGAGAGAGAGAGAGAGAGAGAGAGAGAGATTCATAAACATTGGTAGTACCATGTTGATCACTTAGAAATTAGGTTTATGTGGAATAAGCCCAAGAAGACATGTGGATAAATGTAAAAAATTTATTTGGTTGAGCTATATTTTATCTCATAACTAAATAGCAAACATTCAATCATTTCTTTATGTAGTTCATTGTCAAGTGATAATCGTTACAATTGCACAATATGATTATTGAAAAACACTATAAATGAAACTCTTAAAATGACTATTAAAAACCAAAAACTAAATGAGTGTGTGTGTGTGTGTGGCACGTGTGCACCTCGATGTGTGCATGTGCATGAAAGGTGAGGAATGTTTGTGTGTTTGGACGCACATGCATGCTTGTGCATGCATGTGTGAGTGCTTGTGTGCATCCCACCATGTGGGTGCTATAAAAACCCCAACATGTTTCTTATCAATTAGCTACATGAAATTCAAAGTTGTCATTGTTTTTAGTCTGCTAATTTTTCCTTTCATTAGGCACAAATATATGTGGATGATTGAAAGGAATGACATTTCATTTTTGAGACAAAGAAATAAATGGCAAATGACCTTGCATTGGACTTAAATCAACTTCAATTTTTTTTGGAAATTGAACTATGGAGAGATGGTGAATAGAATTTTCACAAAGTAATACTATTAAGGATTGTGAGGAATATGCATTCATGTAAACCACCTGCAACTCTCCTTGATTCAAGTCGAAATTTATCAACTATGAATGATTTATTAAAGTCAATCTTGACTATTTGAAAATCATCTGATTTGTTTTGTTGATTGCTAAGGATGTGGGAGTTGAAAACTTAGAGAACCACTTAGTGCAAAGGAATAGAAAATTGCAATTGAAACGTTGGTGTCTCAAAACATAAGTACTTTAAAATGCACATTGTAGAAGCTTGAAAATTGCAAATTAGAGAAGCTTGTAGAAGGCATGGAAGACTAGACGATAAATGCCCTTACCTACTTCACCTACCCCAAAACGTTTACCTAGTGAAATGTATAGAAACTTGTGTTATTGATGACACATGGAGACTATGGATCTCTCATAATCATAGAAATCTTGATAGATAAAGAGGCCTCTCTTGCATTCTCTTCATGTAATTGCTAGGATCATGCTTGTTGTAATGACCTATTTTCACTATATAGTGGCATTTCAATTTCAATACAACTATAAATTCAATTTTCACTATCAAAATAATGTATTCTTCTTATTGATTGCGATATCTTATCAAATGCCTTGTTGTATGTGTACACTTGAATCTTAGATCTAGATTTCTAACAAAAGATCTACAAAGAACCTATATTAGCTATAGGATGCGGCTAGTGCCACTCATCATTCTACCAAAGAGAAGTGGATGGTGTGCACATGCACTACGTCGAGATGATACTCTTGCTAGAGCTAGTGGTAGATGAGGGATAGTGTTAATAGTATGTGATGACATCTATCTCAAAAGCTCCAAAGCTCTCCAGTGTAACTTCATTTGGATTTTATAATTGGTGGTCAATCATCAATCCACTTTTTTCTTGCATACATAACCTTGTTCTAGTTTGGAAATTTGGGAGTCATAAAACATGTGACCTTGAACCCAGTTAACAAGAATGCAAGTAAACAAAATATAAACATGTAAAGTAAAAAAAACGGGTGGTAATGCAAACATTTTTGCATTTATCTTTGATGTAAAAAAAGTCCACATTTCAAAACTAAATAATGTTGAAGCATGGAAGGCTTAGGTTAGACTTCTTCATTTTTTGCTAGGATTGTTTTTTGGGGGTTGCGTGCTTCTTTTTATAACATTGGTAATGTTTGCTAGACTAAAGGCTATCGTCCATACAATTTTGATGGTAAGTGTTGGAGTCTTCTAATTATTGTGCCAATTTTCTTTTCAATCTGGATTAGGTTGTTGTATTTTGCATGCATTGCAATGATTTTGTATAATTTGGTCATGAGCTTGGCATAATTTTCACTCATGTCTGTTTGTGAGGAGCTCCATATTGCTATATCAATATCATCAGTTGCGCTAGCTATGCATGGTATCTTGTTCAATTCATATGGAAGTCTGGATCTCTTTTTTAAATCTTTAGATTATACTGTGAGATTAGTCTATGCAACCCACATAAATAACCTCATAGATGCATGATCATGTTTGCACTATAGTTTGGGAGGCAAAAGTACAACTTCAGTCCTTAGTTTGTGGTTTTGTGCGAAGTGTATTCTCTTATTACAAATGCTTCCTATGTTTTAAAAATCGTGCTCGAAAGCAAAACAAGTGTCGAAATTCTCTAGCAATTCAAGCATTACAAGTAGTACAATTAATTTTCGTGACTATTCTTGCAACCATCAAACACGGGCTCAAAGGCCAAAGACATCATGAATGGCCCACAACTCAGAGAGTCTTCAATTACCAAACAAACATTCAATGTATGAAGGAAAAAAAAACACTTTGAACATGAATCGAAATCAACTGTAGATGCTTTTGATAAGTCAAGTGTATGCTTGTAAGATATTGAACTTTCTAGTTGTGAACAAGCTTACAACTCTTTCACCATTTGCACACATTGCTTCTTCCTCCACATAAGTCATGTCATATGCTAGTGATTTTCAGCAATACTTAAGAGGTCGAGTCAAACAGATTTGACGTGAAGGGCCCAAATCCGCTTATAGAACTCACAATAAGCTATTTAGAAAGTTTAATCTGCTACATGATAGTCAACAGTTATAGCATATATAAGGCACAGGGCCACTGGCCAAAAATGAGCTTTGTGGACTTACAAAGGGCTATGTAGAGAATTAAGTAGGCTAGTTAGTAATCAACGGTTTGCAAGTAGTTAATACAATATATAAGGGATTGTAACTGACTAATATGGCATATAACACAAGTGCCATTTGGATTAGTATCTATTGCTATCATTCACTTGTGCTTGGCCTTGAGAGATTGCTCTCTTGATAGCTTTGCATCATGTGCCTTTTGATCACAAGAAAGCATAGTTGCCAGTGAACATTCTGCCACCCTTGGGAAATGGGAGAATGGCATTCCCACCTGGCCCCTGACACAGAAACTTATAGAAATGGTTTTTATTGTAGGGGAGAACACGTTTGCAGCCATCCCCAACTCATTTCCAGTTGTCATCCCCACGACTCAAGGTTTGGGACCAAATCCTTGTCCCTTTAACATAACTTTTGCCTCTTGGCCCAATCATTTTGCTCAGCAGACCTATCTTGCCACTCCCAGATTACATATTGTCTATAATTTGAATGCTTAAGCTTGGCGCTCAAGAACCAATATGCTAAAGCAAGTCAAGGACATCTGAAGTGATGATTTGGCACTACCCAGTTTCTATCTCCGTTGGGAATGTCTCAATTCCTGGAGTCTCCATTGTTCCCATTCCCTCGCATCTATGCATGAAAGTCAATGCCAAACTTTGCAACTAGGCTATATCAATTGATCGGCTCTCGCATCTATGCATGAAAGTCAATGCGAAAATAAGGAAATAGGTTTGATAAATTGATTGGCTGCCCAATCAGCTATTGAGTTGATGGAGATTTTAAGACTAAACCTCCGATTTCCAACCGTTTTTCTTGTTTCCAATTCCGGCTGCTGGTTTTTATAACCACAGGCACATGGCATTTTTGGAGATTAGAGTCTGCAAAACACTTCATCAGAGCTCCTGCTGACAAAAGAGCTTATTTGGTCTCAAAGCTCAGATAAGGTGTGAACCTGCTAATTTCCGACACAGCAATTCTGATCTAATTTCCGATTTGTCGGTGAATTAGCTCATTGTTGCATCTAGATTTTATGCATGATCTCATCTCAACTGTCAGAGATTTAAGTTTTTCTTACAGTGTGCTACACATAATTCTAATGGTGATCAAGATCTCAGACATGGCTTTGGAAGAGCCTCCCAATCCTCTTTTTTGGTAACAAGAATTGCAATTCCAAAAGGATTCGAATCAACTTGTCATTCCAGCTAAACTTTTAGGGAACCTTTTGTTATTTTTAAAAATTTTCCCTCATTCTTTATTGAAAATTTGAAACAGAACATTAAATTTTTTGAAATAATGTCACCATAGAATAATTTGAACCAGGTGGGGAAAATTGAATCAATTCAAACTGACCAGTAACTATGATGGCAGGCTATTTTCAGAGTAATTTTAGTAGATGTCATTTCAACTTGGATTGTCTGTCCATTGACCATGACCTGGACAGAAACCGCAGGTATTTGTGCTAGACGTGATACTTTATGGTTTCAGCAACTTCAACCTTTAATAACTTTGGGAACTCAATAACTCAAATCTGATCCATTTCAAAGAAGCATTGCCGTAACATATCCAATGTTGTCATGCTCCAACCAGTCCATGTTCACAACAAATCGCAACTTGAATCCCCTCCCAAACATCGAATCCAAATAAAATTTTCAAGAAACCATTTTGTTTTTAGTTTGATGTTTTTGTTGATCAATGGCTTATCAATTGAGTTATCCACCACAATTTGGATCTACAGAACAAGAACAACTACCATAGCATGTGAATTACCTTTCCATTTTTTGGGACAAAATGCTTAAGTAGGGCAGTCATCATGTGCTCACATTTTGAGCTATGATTGATATAAGAGTCGGTCAAAAATTCGATGGAAAGAGCCAAATATGAGCACAAGGTGCTATATACACAGTTGAACAGTCTAATTAGTGATCAATGGGCTGTTGGAATAAGCATCTATTTCTCATTACCTAATTCCATGCTTTGTATTCTTGCTCTTGCATAATTGCTCTAGATGGCTACAATGCAAAACTCTAGAAGTAGACTTGCTTGATTGATTAGCTGTCCAAAGTGTTGAGGAGTTGACTTTATGCCGCGTTAAAGGGCACTATACCTCTTTTAACAACACTTCCAAGTGGCACACTATTTCCCACCAAAGCTGGCACTCCCTTGTTTATCAAGTTATGCAATTAGGGTTTGATGAATACCTAGAAAGTTTCTTTACATTCTCCAGAGGATTATAAATAGGGATTAGAGACATTCAGCTGTTACTTTTTGCTTATTGAGATGCTTGAACTATTTGTGGGAGAACTCATTTCCTTTGGTAGTAGGACGTTAGCCATTGATTAATGGCAATATCGTTGATCTCTTTTTGTGGGACATACTCGTTTATGCTTTATGTGATGCCATATCTATTATTGTGTTCATAACTTGGTATCAAAGCACTTTCTTGACTTAGTTTCAAATGCTGATTTTTTTTGCGTCCTCTCTCCATTTCTCCATGCTCCTCCTACCGACATTCTCTCTCTCCTTTCTCTTCCCTCTTCCACCAACTATTGTTTCATAACTTGGTATCAAAGCACTTTGACTTAGTTTCAATTGCTGATTTCTTTTTGTGGCCTTTCTCCATTTCTCCATGCTCCTACCTACATTCTCTCTCTCCTTTCTCTTTCCTCTTCCACCGACTATTCCACTAGCCAGATTCCACTCTATATGTCTAATCCTTCAAACTCTACCTAAACTTATATTTGGGCCACTCTAAAGACCACCTATACCTAACTCACATTTTCAGCTATGATCCATCCACCCAACAGATTACAATCGCTTAGTTACATTCCCTCAACCTCCCTCAGCTACTTACATGAGCTCCATGCTGCACCATCCCCTACCTTCACGTTGATTATTGCACGCTGCCCATTCTCCTACCTCTACTTCTAGCAGCTCTATCTTTCCTTTCCCTACTTCCGCCCACCATCTCATTTCCATTTACTCTCAGCATTGTTTCTCCACTCAGCCTTGTGTTTCCGTTATTCTATCTCTATCGCACTCTCTTCTTACTTCTGCTTTCCCCTACCATTCAAATCTTCCAACGATCCTTCCTATTACTACTGCCATCCTCTACCTATCTGCCAACCTTTAACAATCCTCACATATTTGATCTTCCACAAAAGACGACCACTTTGCTCCAATTTTTGCCACTACCATTTTCCTTTGTTAATTCAGCAATTATAAAATTGCCTCAGCTCCTCCATTGTTGCCTCCTTCATTTCTTGCTAATTTCACATTTACAATCAAGCAAAGTGCAGTTTTGAAGTAGCTCATGTATGTACATGCTTTGGTTAGAGAAAGTACTGTGCTCTTGTCTTCATACTTCAATGCCTAAACCATGGTGAAATTGTCCCAAGTCCTTTCATATCAACTCCTTTGACAAATGTCTTTGGACTTTTTTGATCATACTACTATTGCCTCCCATTCGAATCAAATCACCCTCAAATAGCACAAGTTCATCTTCTGAATGTAACATATACAAGTTCAAATCAGCTCGACTTCTTATGAAGTGTTCTTTAGGTAAGCACTCATCAATCCTTGAATATAGAAGATACAAGGGATTTCATTCTACCGCACTACTTGGTTGCTGGCATGCTTGCCGACTCGAATACACCTTGCGGCAAATTTGGATATCTTCACTTTATTTTCAAGTGGAAACAGGGAGATTCCACAAGGTTCCCATAGAGGAACAATTTTGCCAATCATGTACATGGGCAGTAGTATTAAAGTACAATTATATAAGATATATGTGTGTACAACAAGTGCATCCTAAGACTTATTCTCATTCTCCATTTTACTTTGAGATCAAAGGGAGGTGTCATTGTTCAAAGACTGGCTAGTTAAACTTCACTACTTGATATTGTGTGACCACTAGAGATGTGTTGCCTTGCTACAAGAGATGTTCTGAGTTGTCGCACATAAGCTCACAAAACCCTAAGTAAATACACAAAAACACCTAGCAAATTCGTCACTTTATTGATCTCAAGCAAATGTACATAGATCAACAAGCAAACATGAGACTGCTGGAAGTCTCCTCCCAACCATAGCTTCATAGGAATAAAATAGGGAATGTCTGGCAAGGTTCACACTATATCTCCTCAAGCACCCCTTAAACCCAACACATCGTAATATCGACACATGGCAAATTCCATGCACATCAACACTTGCCACTTGGCAGTACCCTGACACATAGGCAAGCTAGTAGGTTGACACATCTCACTCATACATTGGACCAATGGCAGTACCCTGACACATAGGCAAGCTAGTAGGTTGACACATCTCACTCATACATTGGACCAATTGTCCCAACATGTCCTGTTGACCAGTCCATTGGCCGTCCGACAAGTCTCACTCATGCACTTGACTAAGTGTTCCAATGAGGATATGAAACGTGTTGTTGACCAGTCAACCCTCCCTACTTTTGAAGAGGTCAATCCAGGAGACTACTACTACAACACAATTTTCAATTGCAATCACGGATTTCTATAGAACACTTTCGAACACGAGGATGCGTCCTAGGATACACTTGACACATAGATGTCTTATATAAATGTCCTTAATACTACTAGCCACACACATATCCAACAGTTCTAGTCTCTAGATTTTAAAATTATTTCATTTCATTTCTCATAATTTACACACACACAGTCAGACTACTTGATGACATTGTAGACGTTCTACTTAGTCTAGTTTTTATTTATGAATTTTGGAGGTGCATTGTGCTCCCTTGGATGACACATTTCATAGCTATTTCACGGTCTTATTACTAATTTGGCACTTATAGATATAATCTTTTTTTCTATCTCTCCTTATTTTCAACTGCTTTTTTAAGTAATATTTTCTTCCTTCACATAATCACTTGCTTTGGCTAAAGGCAAACTTCTTTCAAAAAATATGCCCCTTTTATCCCTTTTGTTAAGACAAATTTATTCAACGTAAAATATGAGGGCAAGTAAGTGTAGATAATTTGTAGCACCCACCTTTTCATTACCAGATCACAGAATTAATGAACCGTCCACGGTTCACCATGGTTCTGAGAACCATACAGTGAGCCGTACGGTTCACAAATTTTTTTGCCTGGAACTGTGGTGAACTGTACAGTTAGTTAATTAATTTTTTTTTTTTTTTTTGTTTCCCAACCAAAAATAGCCCAAATGCCAAAAAAAATCTGTGACATCTGTGAAATCTGTGAAATCTGGTTGAATCTGTGAAATCATTTGTGAAATCAGAGGACCATTTGTGAAATCTGTGAAATCTGGTTCAATCTGTGAAATCATTTGTGAAATCAGATCCAAAAATCTGTGAAATCTGGTTCAATCTGTGAAATAATTTGTGAAATCAGAGGACCATTTGTGAAATCTGTGTGAAATCTGTGTGAAATCTGTGAAATTTATGAAATGAGGACCAAAAATGCCTTGGGAGGGGTTTTGGGGGGGAATTGGGAAAAAAATAAATAATTTATTTATTTATTTATTAACTACAGGAACCGTACCATGGTTCATGAACCGTGGTACGGTTCCCACCACAGTTCCCAGGACCCACGGTTCTGATAACCGTGGGTTCTATGTACCAGATACAACAAGTGGGGCAAAGTGGCCTAGAACTCAAGCTATTGGTGAAACCTATCATGAATCTCATAAGCAGGCTTTTACTTTGTGGAGCTTAGCTCTACTATATCTAGGAGCCAACACCTTACCAAATATACACAAAAACACTATTTTTCGAGTCCAACACTTGAACTCAAGAAGCTTAATTTTTCACATGCTTTTATGGTTTTAGTGTCTTTTATGGTGATTACGATGCTCTAAGCCTACAATTTTGTCATGGTATAAGAGCTCTTGTTGTTTCCTAGAGTGTTTCCACGAAACACAGTTTGTTGGCAAACAAACCATGATTCGTCAATGAATCGACCAGGTCCGATTCAAATCGGAAAGAATTGAACCCCAAAAAAAAAAACGGTTCTTTGATTTTGAACAATCCTTTGATTGTGACATCAACGAAACTTTGTCTTGGCTTTTCAATGTTCTGATTTGTATTCAAATGTTTACCTTGTGTATTGTGTGATGGATCATGAATAAATCATAAATTACGATGTTAAAAGTGGTAGTTGGAGTATGAAAAGGAAGTCATACCAGATCAATTGGATTTTGGGTGAAGGTCCTAGAAGCTTCTTGGAGCAACTTACTTGAAAGTAGGGCGGACTTTCTACCCGGACATCATGGTGAAGGTAAGGGCTAGAAAAGCAATATTGTTTGGCAGTTTCGAAGTCAAAAATTCATGATGTTCATCAAGTGGCATAATACCCTGGTTGGGGTTCATAAGAAACCCTATATTTTGGAAGCATTTCAATTCTTACTTTCTTTCAAAGCATTTTTCTCTTAGCTTAAAGAACCTAGGATGGCTAGTCTCAGTAAGAGTACTTAGCCTTGATGGTACAAATTACAGTCTGTGTTTTAAGATGCTGAAGAATACTCTAATATGATGCCATTTGCATGCTTCACTCGCACAGTGAAGCTAGAGTTCCTAGGCATACTATAGAAGATAAAGCACTAAATCATTGAATTTATCTCAACTGTGATTAAAAAACTTGACTACTGAAATCACTAGCTGCATTTGCATAATATAGGCCAACAAATTATCATCCATACAAGAATTTCCTCATATGCTCGCCAGTCTAACAAATGATTCTTTGAAATGGATAAAAACGACTTATGGACCCAAAAGCATACTCTTATAAACCACAATGAAGCTAAGTACCTATTTGCAAGGCATTACGACAAACCATAGCTAGCTAGTGATGCAAATTCCAAAGTTCTTTTCCACCTAATTGTCCGACCTGATCAAAATGGAGCCTGGACATTGATCTATAACAAAAACTTGTCCAGATATATATGATTCACCCCATAAAATCAATTTCCGAGGCATGCAATTTTATATCATGCACCCTAAACCCTAAACCCCACATTTGCAGATAAGCTTTGCTCAATTCCTAGAGTTCATTTTGCTAATGCACCTACTTCTAACTAATCTAACCGAATAACTGGAACTGTTACTCACTAACCTCCACACGACACTCATGCGGCTTCTCTGGCAGAAGCTTCTGTGTTTTCAGACGGAGCAATGCCATCCTTGTCTTCGGGGTATCGCACAACCACCACAGGGCAGTCACAATGGTGCACGCAGTAGTCACTGACACTTCCAAGCCTTGCCTTTGTGGAACCCTTCGAGGCTCCAAACCCACGGCTTCCCATTATCACTGCATCGACACCGAGCCTCTCCACCTCCAAGCAGACCCTTTCCTTCATATCATGATCCTTCACTATATGAATCCTGTGGGGAATTTTTGCCTCAGCGAGCGGGTTACAAAGATCAAGACTTTTTGAGGAAGTAAAAGCATCGAAATCATCTTCCAGCTTCTGTTGCGATTCCTCATCTGTGTCATCATCTATGTGCAGGGACTGATCCACTAGGCCCCAGTCAGCTCCATACAGCACGCTCGTCGGCCTGACATGGAGAAGAATGACACTGTCGCCAGGTCGCAAGTAATTGGCAACCGCCCATTGCACAGCATAAGCACTCTCATCACTCAGATCAACTGCTATGGCAATTTTCCTCTGCCCAGACTGAAGTGACGATTGATGCATCATCATCTGCACAAGCACAGACATACAATCTCAGAAGCAGAAGTAGATGCAACAGATCTGCATCCCAATCTGCTTCCATGCAACAACCACTGAAAGCACCCCAAAAGGGAGCAGTAAGCAGAGAAATTGTATTCCTTTTACAACGACCCAATACAATAAAAAGGACTTTCATTATATCCTGCCTATGCTTTGTTCTGATTACAAACTCACTGGGACTTGTACGCTTCTATCAAAGGGGCTAGAAAGCTTTTCTGTTCTTTTCTTTGTATCCCCACAAAAGGCCCCTTCGATCAGCTCACCCCAAACTCCAGCTAAACCCTGCAAATGCACCAAAATAGAATTGTTAACAAATCCTTAAGCATGCGCTCGTGCTCTTGGCTGCTTTAGCATACGCCGCGGCCTATTGTACTGATCGACAGATGCAAAAACGAAAGGGCAAATCGAGAGGGAATGCGGAAAATTACAAGAATGGTAGAAGAAAGTAAAGATAATGAGAGAACTTACGCACACTCGACTATAGGAAAAAAGCAAAGAAGAGGAAAAAAACAGAGAGAGGAGCGAGATGCTTTCTTTTCTTCAAGCACATATAATATATATATATAACAACGACTTAGGCTTTGGGCTTAGCTTCATGGAGGGGTTTGAGCTCATCATCATGATGTATCCGCGAAGCTTTGTATTTGTATGTATGTATGTATACTTGAATGAGGGTTGTGGTTTCACACTACGGGTTTGCCTGACTCTTTCACTTGCCACCAGTGCCAAAAACCTATAATGTATTAAAAAAACCCTGGTGGTACTCTGTAGTTTCACACTACGGACAAGTCCCTTTGCCTGGCCCTTTCACTTGCCATCAGTGCCAAAAACCTATAATCTATTAAAAAAAGCCCACCAAATTTTTAATTTACCTACTAAGATTGTAGGTTTTTATAACCTACATGTTTGAGACTTTATAGGTTGTGAGCTTATCAAATATTAACTTATAGTTTTTTATTTTCATATAAATGTTTTTTTTGGTTTAAAATTTTAAAAATAATTAGTTTGGCTCTAGGCTTTAACACATTCTTTGAGTGGCTCATAATAAAATTTTATCAAAGTGCATGACATTTTAGTTCTTTTTAAATACAAATCATACAAGTACTTTTTAATCTTTATTAAATTCTAATACATATAAAAATGCACAAATTTAACATTTTGATATTGATTATTTCATCACTGTAATTTCTTGTGTTTTCTAAAAGCTGCTGATTTTTTTAAGATCTCGTCTTTTGAATCCTAGATCTCAATTTGCTTGTCGGCAAAATATTACAAGTTTACATTAATAACTAATTCTATTGACTTAATAAAGCTATGCGACATAAGCTTTATATGAATCTACATGCCTTATTACACATAAACTTACTGCATTTCAAACAAGTTGTCGATATTTTAAAAAGTCAACTTCCTATAAGTTTTTTACAAACTCGATTTTTCGATAAAGATGTTGATTACATTCCTATACTTGTTGGCTTTTGCGAACAATGACCCAAAGTTTGAATCAATTGAAATCCTAATTTAGAAGGATAAATAAATTATTGTGGCCAAATAGGGTTTGGACCTACCGTAAAAGGATGTAACTCATGGAGAGACAAAGCCTGCGTAGGAAACGCCCAAGTATCATGGAAAATAAGAAATGACATGCACAGTTTGCTTTTGGCTTTTTCTAAGTGGTATGCAATAGAGATGGGGCTGATGAGGAGATGGAAAGGCTAAATTCTTTTGGACAGAATGTCATTATGCATGCAATGCAAGAGTAGGAAGCTCTGCCCACCTCCTTGAGTGGTCGTTCAAGTGGATTGCAAGAAAAGAAAATTTTTGCAGTGTCAGCTATACATGATTATCGTGTGAAAAATTCAACCAGTTAAGTTGAGTTAAATTGAGACCAACTTGAAATTTCAACTTAGAGATAGATTTGTTTATGTCAACAAGGCCTTAGAATTGTGTTTTTACTATTTTTGACAAGTAGTTGAAGTTGATAAGGTCGGATTTAGACCTACTCTCATTGGTTGATATACATACATTTGCATTTAGTCACTTAAAACTAGGTTTTTGATGAAGTACCTAAAAGTTGTTATTTAGAGCAAGTGGCAAAGTGACATTATGACTGTTATAAATAGTTGTACCAATATGGAGAACAGATCTTGATGTTCTCATTTTGTATGGAGAACTTTCTCTTTTGATTCTATGTCCATCTCTTTCATATTTCTCATGATATCTTGAGTTCTAATGTGTAGAATGTGATTTTTCTTTTTGTACTTGATTCCACACGTGTGAAGGATAGTGTGCTACTAGTGTTGTATGGATAGGGATAGTACTCTATCATATCTTCTTGATTTTGATCAGATCTACATGTATTTCCAGTTCTAGCATGGTAGATGCATTATTTCTAGCTTGTAGATGATTCTAGATGTCATCCAAATTTAGCCAAGATCTAATTGATCCATTAAGTATGTTTTGGATCTGATTTTTTCACATGGTATCAGAGTAGGTTTCGGGCTAAAGTTGGTCGATTTGCCAGATCTAGAAGTGGATTTGAAGGCACCATAAATTCTATTGTGAATTGGAGTGGTTTCTATCTCAAATCAAGCATTTTCAAGTGTATAAAGTGGAAAATTGCTCATAATTGTGTATTTTGCTTTCTATTAGTAGATGTGTCAAGGTTCTAGCTTTTGCATGTAGTTTTTTATTGATTCAATATTTTTCATTTTTGTGAAAACCTCAAAATTTGATAGAATCTCTTGTTTTAGAGGTTCTGATCTTTTCAAGAGTGTGGTTCTGAGTTCAAAAGTTCATTATATTGTAGGTTGATCAAGTGTGATCAAAATCATCATCAATTTTATGTGCTAGATTTGCTAGAAGAGAGAAAAAGAGAGACTAGATTGTTTTCAAATCTTTGTGATTTCTTCTTGTCATCATTTGTTGATTTTCGAGGAAGTGCTAGGTGCATTGGAACAATTTCAAAGGAAAAGATCAATCATTGAAACATGGCAACCTCAGTGGCTTCATGTTGGAGAGCAATGATAGGCTTACCTCAAGCAACTATTCAACTTGGAAGGTGAGGATGGAGTCTTTGCTAGAGCTGAATGAGTTGATGAATATTGTTGTATGTGTGGAGGAGAGACCTTTGGCACCTCAAGAACAATTGAGGTATTATAGGAGGGCAAGAAAGCTCTTCATATAATCAAGATTAATGTGACTAATGAACATCTCAAAAAGTTGGTGAGTGCACTACATTTAGTGAGACTTGGGAAGCCTTGAAGAAGGTTTATGAATCCAAGCCTACATCTAGGATCAAAAACCTAAGGAGGAAAACCTTTCAAAGTCTTCAAAAGAAGGATGCAAGTTCTCATCCTTTTGTTTTGAAAGTTAAAGCTTTGAATGATGAATTAGCACATATTGGTGAAAGCATTAAGGATGTTGAGCTTGTTCAAGTCATTCTTAATGGCTTATTGGATGATCACACTAGCTTTGCTATTCAAAAGAAATTTCCAAGTATGGAGGACTTGCAAGAGGTCTTAGTGGCTAAAGAGCTTAGACTCCAAGCAAGAGGAGGAGTTGGAGAGGAGGAAGCTATGTTCTCAAAAGGCAAGTTCAAAGGCAAGGGCAAAAGCAAGTGGTCTAAAGGGAAAGATCAAAGTGAGCCTTTTACTTTTGTTGGAAAGAAGAAAGATAGATCAAAGCTAAAACATTTCTGCTATGGAGGCAAAGGACATTTTGCAACTGATTGCTTCAAGAAGAAAGAGATCAAGGTGATAAGCAATGCAATCTAACTCATGATGAGGATGGTGTTGAACAAAATTCAAATGTTATGTCATCATGTTTGTTGGCGAATCATGGGACATATTGATCCTTGGTGGATTGATAGTGGAGCTACATCACATACGACATTTCATAAGGAATAATACTCATTATTGGTGGAATTTGAAGGTGACAAGAAGGTGATCTACATGGCCAATGATGGTGAGGTTGCAATCAAGGGGATAGGCCAATTCCTATCTCTCTCTCTACCAATAGGAATGTGAATTTGAAGTATATTTCATTCATTCCATCAATCACTAATAATCTTTTTAGTGTTCGTAGACAAGGGTTTCAAGGTGGAGTTTGATGGTGATGCCTTGTTTGATCAAGAAGGAAGGTGAATTGATTGCAAAACGGAAGAGTATGTTGTTGCTAACCAAATTGGATGTATGTAAAAGGAGCAATTGTCAATGCAAGAGGTATGGCACAAGAAATTGGGGCATTCACCTTCAATCATTGGAGGTGATGGCAAACAAGCAATTGTTTTTGGTCTTCCCAAATCTCTAACTAGCATAAATCATGTTTGTGAGCAATGTGCTTTATCAAAGTCACATAGGTTACCTTACAAGAGACTTATTGATGATTTCAGTAGATTTTGTTGGGTGTATCTACTAAAGAGCAAGGATGAGAGGTTTGATGTGTTTGTCTAGTTCAAGATTGCAAGGGAAGTTCAATTCAACACCAAGTTCAAGTGTTTGAGAAGTGAAAATGGTGATGAGTATTGTTACCAAGTTAAATGCATTTTTGTGATGCAAATGGGATCAAGAAGGAGTTCACAAGTCCAAGAACACCACAACAAAATGGACTGCCTGAGAGAAAGAATAGAACCTTATGTAAAGGAGCCAAATCAATGAGGTTAGGGTGCCAATCTTCCTAAAGGTTGATATACATGCATTGCATTTATTCACTTAAAACTAGATATTTGATGAAGTTCCTAGAAGTGACTATTTTAGGGCAGGTGGCCAAGTGACATTATGGCTATTATTTATAGCTATACCAATGTGGAAAACAGATCTTGATGTTCTCATTTTGTATGGAGAACTTTTCTCTTTTGATTTTATGTCCATCTCTTTTCATATTTCTCATGATATCTTCTATTGTGTAGAATGTGATTTTTTTTGTCTGTACTTGAATTCCACATGTTGTGTAAGGATAGTGTTGCTATTGGATTGTGTATGGAAAGGGACATGTAGGATGTTCATATCTAGTGATTTTGAATTAGATCTACATGTATTTCCAAGTTCTAGCATGGTAGCAATGCATGATTTCTAGCTTGTAAATGTTTGGAATTAAGCATCACTCTAGCTCACCAGAACTTGAACTTTGATTCATCCAGAACTGACGTTCTTTCGAGAGTCATTACTATGTTGTTACAAAAAGTAACGTGGATGAACAAAGCCACAAGTTCTCAACTGAGTTCTCACGTCTTATACACCACAAGAGCATGACTAAGCGGAAGAAGAAGAAAGAGACCCGAATCAAGCAAAGCCGGACCAGAAACTAGCACAACACAAAGAACAATCAAATCAACTGACAAAGAAGAAGCTGTTCTGCAAATACTGCAAGCAAAACAACCATGAAATTCAAGACTGTCGGATACTACAAGCGAAGAACAACAGCAAGGGGCAGTCGAATCAAGTGGAAAATGCAACTGCAGAAGCTACACAGCCTATTCAAGAAGCGGATCATGATGCCTTCATGACCAGCCATCAAGGAGCATCCGGCGATAGTTCTTGGTTCCTAGATTCCAGAGCCACTCAGCACATGACCAGCCTCATTGGCTGTTTTGAGTCCTATACACCTTACAGTACCAGAAAATATGTTCACCTTGGAGACAATAGCACACAAGCTATTAAAGGTGAAGGTACTTTGAGATTAAGCTTTGCAAATGATCAATCTAAGCTACTTTCTAAGGTCCTGTATGTACCAAACTTATCTACAAATCTGCTCTTTCTAAGCAGAATCACAGATCTAGGACATAAAGTAGAATTTGAATGTGATCAGTGCAAAGTAGTTGATAGGACAGGCAAGATCCTAGCACTCGAAAAGAGACATGGATACTTGTATAAATCAAGTCTTTGCTTTTTTGCCTCTAGTCAGACGCTCAGTACTTCCATTCATGCAAATAAAAGTTTACTTTGGCATTATAGACTTGGTCACTTGAATCATGCTGCTGTATAACAAATGTCTAGACAATCTATTGTTCTTGATCTCTACTATCCTCGTGATAAAGTCGAGTTACCTGTCTGTCAAGGCTGTCTAGTTGGTAAACAGACTAGGAAACCATTTAAATCAAGCCATCAGCATATTGCTAGAGATTAGACATTGTACATTCAGACATTTGTGGCCCGATGAAAATCCTTCGTTGAAGGATGTAAAGTATTTTATAACTTTTATTGATGAATTTTCTAGAAGGACCATGGTGTATTTTATAAAGAAGAAATCAAAAGCCTTCAACTACTTTAGAATCTTCAAGGAGCGTGCAGAAAAGGAGACTAGACGGACGATCAAGGCTCTAAGGTCAAACAATGGTGGAGAATATATCTCTATCGAGTT
>CM055095.1:68621690-68726979 GCA_029204225.1 Diphasiastrum complanatum | reverse complement strand
ATCATAATTCTATAGTCAAGGACTTAAATCTTAATACTGGCTCCACCGACTGTAGTGGGTTTCTTTCCTTGCCTAACCTGAATCCAAGATTTAGTCAATCTAGCATCAAAGAGACGGAGTTAGTTATCACACGGAGGTTCGTTCCCATGAGAGCGATAGTATAGTTCAGATTTCAACATGAATGGAGGATCTAACACTAACATCCATTAACACTAAGCATTAACACTACATCCCTACTTCCATTAATCCTAAATCCACAACAATGATAGAAACTTACTCTTCTCTCTCTCCCTTTCTCTCTCACAAAAAACATAAGAAATAGTAATCCCAATAATGATAAAATCCAACAATTAGCAAAATCCAAAGAAAGCATAAGAAATGGAGGAAAAGAGAGGAAGAGCAAGGACATTCATCAATCCATTTCTAAAGAGAACCAATCTACTTTATTGAAATGAGGAAATGAACATGAGGAGCAACTCGAGTTGGTCTCTTTTTATAGTAGAGAGGAGGACCCTGGCCTCTGAATCCTATTGGTCCAGTCTTGCCTCTTATTCAAATTTAAAAAAGTGTGGGAACCATCAAAATTGGATGGAAACCCAACTTTATTCACTAACTTGACATTTAGGCCCTGTGACATTAAAAGTCCCGCAAAAAGGCCTAAAGTCCTTTTATTAACATTCTAATTAATCAAATAACTATGTGATCATTGGGTTGGACTTACACATGTAGGGTGCCGAATCCCTCTCACTTATTAACTAGGGTTAGGGTAGCCTTGGGATCTGCAAACCCTCCAACAGTATTCTCCACCAAAACTGGTGGCGGTCCTACGACACCTATAATATGTAGTTATTGGGGACTTTTATTGGCTTTGCGCCGAATCTTAATTAAATGATACTGCACCTTCTCCATAAAGTCAAGGCGTTCAGTATTGAAATCCAAATTACGCGGTAGGAAACAACGATGGGCTCCGGCAATCCACTTGAAAGTTGTCCATGAGGTGAAGCGGGATTCCCAGGAGCCTCCCATCATAGCCGCACGAAAATACAGTGGAGCAATCGGCAGCTGATCTTTGATTTGCTCTGAGGCCTTCTGCTTTCTTGGATCAAATGTCAGGGTAGGAAGGCAATCGTCCCATTTGGTTGCCACTGACGCCAACAGTTAGATCTTTTATAAACATTGCCGATTGTTGCACCGTTGGATTCGGAGAGTGGACATACTCTCTCTGATATGCCTGTAAGGCCCGGTGGAAATCCACTGATATATTCCAGCTGTAAGTCTGGTGGATGATTGGCCAATTGGGTGTATGGATGGTGACTTTATCCATAGCCAATCCCAAATCTTTCCATTTTTGTCTTCGCGGCATTGGCACATAATAAGGATCTACCCGCAACTGGCGAGGGATGGCAACGTAGCTCCTAATTGATTTCGGAGTTTTCTCAAAAACCGTGATTCTCCATGCCGACTGCTCTCCCAATGCAGGTATTTCTTTGGTCGGCCTCGATCTCGTGGGTCTTAAATTTGTGAACGCCCATCTGCCACGACGAGGGGACTCATGTGGATGCTACTTAAGAAGGTCTGGATCTGGTCTTCCACGACCTGATGGGCCCTTCTGAGTAAATGGCTTGTCCTTGATGATGGATGGACCCGCATGTACTGCCGATATAGTTGGCGGTTGATCTGGTAGATCTAGAGCTCCCCTTGGTCCCATGTTCGAATCAACCCTTGTATCCATCTGTACAGCTTCTGGCACAAAGGAGAGAATTGCGGCATGATCGGGATGGAGATTTGTGGTCTGACTTCCAACACTTGAGCAGCGGCTTTTTCATAGACATTGATGGTCTATTTTGCCTTTGCAACATTTGTTGAAGCTGCTCCTTTGAACTATCAAAGCGACCTTGGAATCCCTGAATGGCCACTTTGTATGTTTCCATTTTCTTGAACAAATATGCAATCTCCGTCGGTGTGACCTGATGATCGGAGTATTTGTGTTTGCAGATATGCATCATGCTCAAGGGTGGTCGCATCCAATTCACCTTGAAGCCGTGTGCGATCTTGTTCAGCCATTTGTAATTGCCCCTTCAGCAGCTGCACCTGTTGCTTGGCATCTTGCACTACCTATCTACCTGATCCTGTGCGGTTGTCAGGGCATTTTGTAGGGAGCTGATGTAGGTTTCCAAGTAATCAGCTTGTTCCTGGGCCAATGTCTTTTCGCTTTCAAGCCTTTTCTCTCACTGTTGCTTGGCTATCTTCACCTCTCGATCCAGCTGGACAAATTTTTTGGCTGATCAGAGTGGTTTTCGATCCTAAAACAGAGATCCTCTGTTCCATTTCTTTTTTTTTATCCAGCATAGACTGGATCACTTGTCCAAGGCTTGAAACTAACCCGAGAGCATCACCAAAATCGACAGTCGTGGAGGTGGCAACAGCAGGAGACCCTGATGGTACTATCCATGATAGGCGTGGAATTAGGTGCAACTTGCATCTAAATACCCACTGACGCTGATGAAGATTGTCATTGCTGACATCTCCATAGTAGATGCACTGGTCCATGGTAGTTCGAATATACCTCATGACTCTTATGAGAGCCTTCCAATGGGTAATGCCAGGATTAGCCATATATTGGCTGAGTGAGCTTACTGCAAAAGAGATATCTAGTCTTGTACAGACCATTGCGTACATGAGAGATCCAAGTATCGATCGATAAGGATACTCTCTCATCTGCTCCTCTTCCTGCTTGGTCTGGGGACATTGGTCCTTTGACAAATGTAGGTCTGGATCCATTGGTGAGTAAGCTAATTTATAATTCATTAGATTGTATCTATTAAGAACATTGTGTAGATACCTTTGTTGAGTGATGTAAATAGGTCATTTTGCTCTATCTCTGTGATTAGAATGCCCAGACAGAAGTGAGCTTCGTCCAGATCAGTCATGTCGAACTCTGAAACTAACATCTGCTTTGAATCCTTGACCATATTGGTATTGTTGCTGAAGAGCAACATATCATTCACGTATAAGGTGATGATAATGAAGGATTGCTACATTGACTTGAATAGATGTTGCAATCAGTAGTGCTTGGTTTGAATTCTTGTTCGATGAGAAATGTGTTGATCCTCTGAAACCAAGCTCTAGCAGACTATTTCAAGCCATGAAGTACTTTGTGGAGTTTACAGACATGATTCTGCATACCTTCCAGAATGTATCCTTCGGGTCAGATCATGTAGATGTCTTCTTGTACAACTTCATTCAGATAGGTTGTTTGTACATCAAGTTTATGTACTTCGAGGTCAGCAGTTGTCGCATAAGATAGGAGCATTTAGATCGATGAATGTTTGACTACTGGACTGAAAGTCTCGTTGTAGTCGACGTTGGAGATCTGAGTGAAACCTCTTGCTACTAGTCTTGCCTTCCTTCGATCAATTGTTTCCATTGGCATTGTATTTGATCTTGAAGATCTATTTGCAATCAATTATATTGCAGCCAATAGGAGCTTCGGACTAGTGACCATGTCTGGTTCTTGATCAGAGAGGAGTACTCTCTGTCCATAGCTTCTCTCTAGAGATCAGAGTCTGGTTGGCTGAGTGCCTCTTCACCTGTGGTCAGTTCCTTATCAAGAGACAAACAGACTTAGGAGTATACCTTGTGGACTGTGTGCACACTCGGCTTGATCTTTTGGGAGAATTTGACTGATGAACCACTCTTGGGACTTGTTGTTGAGTAAGCAGCAATGTCTTTGTCTGATTCGTTGTCACGAAGTGGGTCGACAATAGACATGTCTAAGCCAGAAGCTCGGACAGCTATATCAATGCAGGTGATGAAGGTTCTTTTGGAGCAATATACTTGCCTATGATGTTGACGAACTGATCCTCGATAAAGACTGTATCCCGGCTATACAAGATTTGTTGGGTATTAGGATCATACAGCTTGTATGTATTATCAAATGAAGTATATCCGATCAAGATGGTTTTGAGAATTTGGGAGTCCAATTTCTTCCTCGTGTCTTTCGGGATCTGTGCGTAGGCAATGCACCCAAACACTCTTAGGTTCTTCACAGAAGGCTTAGAGTCTGTCCCACACCTCGTGGGGTGTCTTGCCAGAGAGGGGCCTTGGTCGAACGTCTATTTTGGACGTAAGCTGCAGTGGAGACAGCTTCAAGCCCAGAATCTCTTGGGCAACAATGCATGCACTAGTATACATTTAGCAGATTCAACCAGGGTACGGTTCTTCCTCTCGGCTAAGCCTTCTTTATAAAATACACCATGGTCCTTCTAGAAAATTCATCAATAAAAGTTATAAAATACTTTACATCCTTCAGCGAAGGATTTTTCATCGGGCCACAAATGTCTGAATGTACAATGTCTAATCTCTAGCAATATGCTGATGGCTTGATTTAAATGGTTTCCTAGTCTGTTTACCAACTAGACAGTCTTGACAGACAGGTAACTCGACTTTATCACGAGGATAGTAGAGATCAAGAACAATAGATTGTCTAGACATTTGTTATACAGCAGCATGATTCAAGTGACCAAGTCTATAATGCCAAAGTAAACTTTTATTTGCATGAATGGAAGTACTGAGCGTCTGACTAGAGGCAAAAAAGCAAAGACTTGATTTATACAAGTATCCATGTCTCTTTTCGAGTGCTAGGATCTTGCCTGTCCTATCAACTACTTTGCACTGATCACATTCAAATTCTACTTTATGTCCTAGATCTGTGATTCTGCTTAGAAAGAGCAGATTTGTAGATAAGTTTGGTACATACAGGACCTTAGAAAGTAGCTTAGATTGATCATTTGCAAAGCTTAATCTCAAAGTACCTTCACCTTTAATAGCTTGTGTGCTATTGTCTCCAAGGTGAACATATTTCTGGGTACTGTAAGGTGTATAGGACTCAAAACAGCCAATGAGGCTGGTCATGTGCTGAGTGGCTCTGGAATCTAGGAACCAAGAACTATCGCCGGATGCTCCTTGATGGCTGGTCATGAAGGCATCATGATCCGCTTCTTGAATAGGCTGTGTAGCTTCTGCAGTTGCATTTTCCACTTGATTCGACTGCCCCTTGCTGTTGTTCTTCGCTTGTAGTATCCAACAGTCTTGAATTTCATGGTTGTTTTGCTTGCAGTATTTGCAGAACAGCTTCTTCTTTGTCTGTTGATTTGATTGTTCTTTGTGTTGTGCTAGTTTCTGGTCCGGCTTTGCTTGATTCGGGTCTTTCTTCTTCTTCCGCTTAGTCATGCTCTTGTTGGTGTATAAGACGTGAGAATCAGTTGAGGAACTTGTGGCTTTGTTCATCCACGTGTCTTTTTGTAACAACATAGTAATGACTCTCGAAAGAGTCAGTTCTGGATGAATCAAAAGTTTCAAGTTCTGGTGAGCTAGAGTGATGCTTAATTCCAACATCTACAAGCTAGAAATCATGCATCTACCATGCTAGAACTTGGAAATACATGTAGATCTAATTCAAAATCACTAAGATATGACATCCTACAGTCCCTTTCCATACAAAATCAATAGCACACTATCCTTCACACATGTGGATTCAAGTACAACAAAAAAAATCACATTCTACACAATAGAAGATATCATGAGAAATATGAAAGAGATGGACATAAAATCAAAAGAGAAAAGTTCTCCATACAAAATGAGAACATCAAGATCTGTTTTCGACATTGGTATAGCTATAAATAATAGCCATAATGTCACTTGGCCACCTGCCCTAAAATAGTCACTTCTAGGAACTTCATCAAATATCTAGTTTTAAGTGAATAAATGCAATGCATGTATATCAACCTTTAGGAAGATTGGCACCTAACCTCATTGATTTGGCTCCTTTACATAAGGTTCTATTCTTTCTCTCGGGCAGTCCATTTTGTTGTGGTGTTCTTGGACTTGTGAACTCCCTCTTGATCCCATTTGCATCACAAAATGCATTTAACTTGGTAACAATACTCATCACCATTTTCACTTCTCAAACACTTGAACTTGGTGTTGAATTGAACTTCCCTTGCAATCTTGAACTAGACAAACACATCAAACCTCTCATCCTTGCTCTTTAGTAGATACACCCAACAAAATCTACTGAAATCATCAATAAGTCTCTTGTAAGGTAACCTATGTGACTTTGATAAAGCACATTGCTCACAAACATGATTTATGCTAGTTAGAGATTTGGGAAGACCAAAAACAATTTGCTTGTTTGCCATCACCTCCAATGAATTGAAGGTGAATGCCCCAATTTCTTGTGCCATACCTCTTGCATTGACAATTGCTCCTTTTACATACATCCAATTTGGTTAGCAACAACATACTCTTCCGTTTTGCAATCAATTCACCTTCCTTCTTGATCAAACAAGCATCACCATCAAACTCCACCTTGAAACCCTTGTCTACGAACACTAAAAAGATTATTAGTGATTGATGGAATGAATGAAATATACTTCAAATTCACATTCCTATTGGTAGAGAGAGAGATAGGAATTGGCCTATCCCCTTGATTGCAACCTCACCATCATTGGCCATGTAGATCACCTTCTTGTCACCTTCAAATTCCACCAATAATGAGTATTATTCCTTATGAAATGTCGTATGTGATGTAGCTCCACTATCAATCCACCAAGGATCAATATGTCCATGATTCGCCAACAAACATGATGACATAACATTTGAATTTTGTTCAACACCATCCTCATCAAGAGTTAGATTGCATTGCTTATCACCTTGATCTCTTTTCTTCTTGAAGCAATCAGTTGCAAAATGTCCTTTGCCTCCATAGCAGAAATGTTTTAGCTTTGATCTATCTTTCTTCTTTCCAACAAAAGTAAAAGGCTCACTTTGATCTTTCCCTTTAGACCACTTTCTTTTGCCCTTGCCTTTGAACTTGCCTTTTGAGAACATAGCTTCCTCCTCTCCAACTCCTCCTCTTGCTTGGAGTCTAAGCTCTTTAGCCACTAAGACCTCTTGCAAGTCCTCCATACTTGGAAATTTCTTTTGAATAGCAAAGCTTTGCACCGAGCTAGTGTGATCATCCAATAAGCCATTAAGAATGACTTGAACAAGCTCAACATCCTTAATGCTTTCACCAATATGTGCTAATTCATCATTCAAAGCTTTAACTTTCAAAACAAAAGGATGAGAACTTGCATCCTTCTTTTGAAGACTTTGAAAGGTTTTCCTCCTTAGGTTTTTGATCCTAGATGTAGGCTTGGATTCATAAACCTTCTTCAAGGCTTCCCAAGTCTCACTAAATGTAGTGCAGTCACCAACTTTTTTGAGAAGTTCATTAGTCACATTAATCTTGATTATATGAAGAGCTTTCTTTGCCCTCCTATAATACCTCAATTGCTCTTGAGGTGCCAAAGGTCTCTCCTCCACACATACAACAATATTCATCAACTCATTCAGCTCTAGCAAAGACTCCATCCTCACCTTCCAAGTTGAATAGTTGCTTGAGGTAAGCCTATCATTGCTCTCCAACATGAAGCCACTGAGGTTGCCATGTTTCAATGATTGATCTTTTCCTTTGAAATTGTTCCAATGCACCTAGCACTTCCTCGAAAATCAACAAATGATGACAAGAAGAAATCACAAAGATTTGAAAACAATCTAGTCTCTCTTTTTCTCTCTTCTAGCAAATCTAGCACATAAAATTGATGATATTTTGATCACACTTGATCAACCTACAATATAATGAACTTTTGAACTCAGAACCACACTCTTGAAAAGATCAGAACCTCTAAAACAAGAGATTCTATCAAATTTTGAGTTTTCACAAAAATGAAAAATATTGAATCAATAAAAAACTACATGCAAAAGCTAGAACCTTGACACATCTACTAATAGAAAGCAAAATACACAATTATGAGCAATTTTCCACTTTATACACTTGAAAATGCTTGATTTGAGATAGAAACCACTCCAATTCACAATAGAATTTATGGTGCCTTCAAATCCACTTCTAGATCTGGCAAATCGACCAACTTTAGCCCGAAACCTACTCTGATACCATGTGAAAAAATCAGATCCAAAACATACTTAATGGATCAATTAGATCTTGGCTAAATTTGGATGACATCTAGAATCATCTACAAGCTAGAAATAATGCATCTACCATGCTAGAACTGGAAATACATGTAGATCTGATCAAAATCAAGAAGATATGATAGAGTACTATCCCTATCCATACAACACTAGTAGCACACTATCCTTCACACGTGTGGAATCAAGTACAAAAAGAAAAATCACATTCTACACATTAGAACTCAAGATATCATGAGAAATATGAAAGAGATGGACATAGAATCAAAAGAGAAAAGTTCTCCATACAAAATGAGAACATCAAGATCTGTTCTCCATATTGGTACAACTATTTATAACAGTCATAATGTCACTTTGCCACTTGCTCTAAAATAACAACTTTTAGGTACTTCATCAAAAACCTAGTTTTAAGTGACTAAATGCAAATGTATGTATATCAACCAATGAGAGTAGGTCTAAATCCGACCTTATCAACTTCACTACTTGTCAAAAATAGTAAAAACACAATTCTAAGGCCTTGTTGACATAAACAAATCTATCTCTAAGTTGAAATTTCAAGTTGGTCTCAATTTAACTCAACTTAACTGGTTGAATTTTTCACACGATAATCATGTATAGCTGACACTGCAAAAGTTTTCTTTTCTTGCAATCCACTTGAACGACCACTCAAGGAGGTGGGCAGAGCTTCCTACTCTTGCATTGCATGCATAATGACATTCTGTCCAAAAGAATTTAGCCTTTCCATCTCCTCATCAGCCCCATCTCTATTGCATACCACTTAGAAAAAGCCAAAAGCAAACTGTGCATGTCATTTCTTATTTTCCATGATACTTGGGCGTTTCCTACGCAGGCTTTGTCTCTCCATGAGTTACATCCTTTTACGGTAGGTCCAAACCCTATTTGGCCACAATAATTTATTTATCCTTCTAAATTAGGATTTCAATTGATTCAAACTTTGGGTCATTGTTCGCAAAAGCCAACAAGTATAGGAATGTAATCAACATCTTTATCGAAAAATCGAGTTTGTAAAAAACTTATAGGAAGTTGACTTTTTAAAATATCGACAACTTGTTTGAAATGCAGTAAGTTTATGTGTAATAAGGCATGTAGATTCATATAAAGCTTATGTCGCATAGCTTTATTAAGTCAATAGAATTAGTTATTAATGTAAACTTGTAATATTTTGCCGACAAGCAAATTGAGATCTAGGATTCAAAAGACGAGATCTTAAAAAAATCAGCAGCTTTTAGAAAACACAAGAAATTACAGTGATGAAATAATCAATATCAAAATGTTAAATTTGTGCATTTTTATATGTATTAGAATTTAATAAAGATTAAAAAGTACTTGTATGATTTGTATTTAAAAAGAACTAAAATGTCATGCACTTTGATAAAATTTTATTATGAGCCACTCAAAGAATGTGTTAAAGCCTAGAGCCAAACTAATTATTTTTAAAATTTTAAACCAAAAAAACATTTATATGAAAATAAAAAACTATAAGTTAATATTTGATAAGCTCACAACCTATAAAGTCTCAAACATGTAGGTTATAAAAACCTACAATCTTAGTAGGTAAATTAAAAATTTGGTGGGCTTTTTTTAATAGATTATAGGTTTTTGGCACTGATGGCAAGTGAAAGGGCCAGGCAAAGGGACTTGTCCGTAGTGTGAAACTACAGAGTACCACCAGGGTTTTTTTAATACATTATAGGTTTTTGGCACTGGTGGCAAGTGAAAGAGTCAGGCAAACCCGTAGTG
Source organism: Diphasiastrum complanatum (assembly GCA_029204225.1). Lineage (NCBI taxonomy): Eukaryota > Viridiplantae > Streptophyta > Lycopodiopsida > Lycopodiales > Lycopodiaceae > Diphasiastrum > Diphasiastrum complanatum. The sequence continues at coordinate 68,717,187 of CM055095.1, read as the reverse complement.
TGAAACCACAACCCTCATTCAAGTATACATACATACATACAAATACAAAGCTTCGCGGATACATCATGATGATGAGCTCAAACCCCTCCATGAAGCTAAGCCCAAAGCCTAAGTCGTTGTTATATATATATATTATATGTGCTTGAAGAAAAGAAAGCATCTCGCTCCTCTCTCTGTTTTTTTCCTCTTCTTTGCTTTTTTCCTATAGTCGAGTGTGCGTAAGTTCTCTCATTATCTTTACTTTCTTCTACCATTCTTGTAATTTTCCGCATTCCCTCTCGATTTGCCCTTTCGTTTTTGCATCTGTCGATCAGTACAATAGGCCGCGGCGTATGCTAAAGCAGCCAAGAGCACGAGCGCATGCTTAAGGATTTGTTAACAATTCTATTTTGGTGCATTTGCAGGGTTTAGCTGGAGTTTGGGGTGAGCTGATCGAAGGGGCCTTTTGTGGGGATACAAAGAAAAGAACAGAAAAGCTTTCTAGCCCCTTTGATAGAAGCGTACAAGTCCCAGTGAGTTTGTAATCAGAACAAAGCATAGGCAGGATATAATGAAAGTCCTTTTTATTGTATTGGGTCGTTGTAAAAGGAATACAATTTCTCTGCTTACTGCTCCCTTTTGGGGTGCTTTCAGTGGTTGTTGCATGGAAGCAGATTGGGATGCAGATCTGTTGCATCTACTTCTGCTTCTGAGATTGTATGTCTGTGCTTGTGCAGATGATGATGCATCAATCGTCACTTCAGTCTGGGCAGAGGAAAATTGCCATAGCAGTTGATCTGAGTGATGAGAGTGCTTATGCTGTGCAATGGGCGGTTGCCAATTACTTGCGACCTGGCGACAGTGTCATTCTTCTCCATGTCAGGCCGACGAGCGTGCTGTATGGAGCTGACTGGGGCCTAGTGGATCAGTCCCTGCACATAGATGATGACACAGATGAGGAATCGCAACAGAAGCTGGAAGATGATTTCGATGCTTTTACTTCCTCAAAAAGTCTTGATCTTTGTAACCCGCTCGCTGAGGCAAAAATTCCCCACAGGATTCATATAGTGAAGGATCATGATATGAAGGAAAGGGTCTGCTTGGAGGTGGAGAGGCTCGGTGTCGATGCAGTGATAATGGGAAGCCGTGGGTTTGGAGCCTCGAAGGGTTCCACAAAGGCAAGGCTTGGAAGTGTCAGTGACTACTGCGTGCACCATTGTGACTGCCCTGTGGTGGTTGTGCGATACCCCGAAGACAAGGATGGCATTGCTCCGTCTGAAAACACAGAAGCTTCTGCCAGAGAAGCCGCATGAGTGTCGTGTGGAGGTTAGTGAGTAACAGTTCCAGTTATTCGGTTAGATTAGTTAGAAGTAGGTGCATTAGCAAAATGAACTCTAGGAATTGAGCAAAGCTTATCTGCAAATGTGGGGTTTAGGGTTTAGGGTGCATGATATAAAATTGCATGCCTCGGAAATTGATTTTATGGGGTGAATCATATATATCTGGACAAGTTTTTGTTATAGATCAATGTCCAGGCTCCATTTTGATCAGGTCGGACAATTAGGTGGAAAAGAACTTTGGAATTTGCATCACTAGCTAGCTATGGTTTGTCGTAATGCCTTGCAAATAGGTACTTAGCTTCATTGTGGTTTATAAGAGTATGCTTTTGGGTCCATAAGTCGTTTTTATCCATTTCAAAGAATCATTTGTTAGACTGGCGAGCATATGAGGAAATTCTTGTATGGATGATAATTTGTTGGCCTATATTATGCAAATGCAGCTAGTGATTTCAGTAGTCAAGTTTTTTAATCACAGTTGAGATAAATTCAATGATTTAGTGCTTTATCTTCTATAGTATGCCTAGGAACTCTAGCTTCACTGTGCGAGTGAAGCATGCAAATGGCATCATATTAGAGTATTCTTCAGCATCTTAAAACACAGACTGTAATTTGTACCATCAAGGCTAAGTACTCTTACTGAGACTAGCCATCCTAGGTTCTTTAAGCTAAGAGAAAAATGCTTTGAAAGAAAGTAAGAATTGAAATGCTTCCAAAATATAGGGTTTCTTATGAACCCCAACCAGGGTATTATGCCACTTGATGAACATCATGAATTTTTGACTTCAAAACTGCCAAACAATATTGCTTTTCTAGCCCTTACCTTCACCATGATGTCCGGGTAGAAAGTCCGCCCTACTTTCAAGTAAGTTGCTCCAAGAAGCTTCTAGGACCTTCACCCAAAATCCAATTGATCTGGTATGACTTCCTTTTCATACTCCAACTACCACTTTTAACATCGTAATTTATGATTTATTCATGATCCATCACACAATACACAAGGTAAACATTTGAATACAAATCAGAACATTGAAAAGCCAAGACAAAGTTTCGTTGATGTCACAATCAAAGGATTGTTCAAAATCAAAGAACCGTTTTTTTTTTGGGGTTCAATTCTTTCCGATTTGAATCGGACCTGGTCGATTCATTGACGAATCATGGTTTGTTTGCCAACAAACTGTGTTTCGTGGAAACACTCTAGGAAACAACAAGAGCTCTTATACCATGACAAAATTGTAGGCTTAGAGCATCGTAACCACCATAAAAGACACTAAAACCATAAAAGCATGTGAAAAATTAAGCTTCTTGAGTTCAAGTGTTGGACTCGAAAAATAGTGTTTTTGTGTATATTTGGTAAGGTGTTGGCTCCTAGATATAGTAGAGCTAAGCTCCACAAAGTAAAAGCCTGCTTATGAGATTCATGATAGGTTTCACCAATAGCTTGAGTTCTAGGCCACTTTGCCCCACTTGTTGTATCTGGTACATAGAACCCACGGTTATCAGAACCGTGGGTCCTGGGAACTGTGGTGGGAACCGTACCACGGTTCATGAACCATGGTACGGTTCCTGTAGTTAATAAATAAATAAATAAATTATTTATTTTTTTCCCAATTCCCCCCCAAAACCCCTCCCAAGGCATTTTTGGTCCTCATTTCATAAATTTCACAGATTTCACACAGATTTCACACAGATTTCACAAATGGTCCTCTGATTTCACAAATTATTTCACAGATTGAACCAGATTTCACAGATTTTTGGATCTGATTTCACAAATGATTTCACAGATTGAACCAGATTTCACAGATTTCACAAATGGTCCTCTGATTTCACAAATGATTTCACAGATTCAACCAGATTTCACAGATTTCACAGATGTCACAGATTTTTTTTGGCATTTGGGCTATTTTTGGTTGGGAAACAAACAAAAAAAAAAATAATTAATTAACTAACTGTACAGTTCACCACAGTTCCAGGCAAAAAAATTTGTGAACCGTACGGCTCACTGTATGGTTCTCAGAACCATGGTGAACCGTGGACGGTTCATTAATTCTGTGATCTGGTAATGAAAAGGTGGGTGCTACAAATTATCTACACTTGCCCTCATATTTTACGTTGAATAAATTTGTCTTAACAAAAGGGATAAAAGGGGCATATTTTTTGAAAGAAGTTTGCCTTTAGCCAAAGCAAGTGATTATGTGAAGGAAGAAAATATTACTTAAAAAAGCAGTTGAAAATAAGGAGAGATAGAAAAAAAGATTATATCTATAAGTGCCAAATTAGTAATAAGACCGTGAAATAGCTATGAAATGTGTCATCCAAGGGAGCACAATGCACCTCCAAAATTCATAAATAAAAACTAGACTAAGTAGAACGTCTACAATGTCATCAAGTAGTCTGACTGTGTGTGTGTAAATTATGAGAAATGAAATGAAATAATTTTAAAATCTAGAGACTAGAACTGTTGGATATGTGTGTGGCTAGTAGTATTAAGGACATTTATATAAGACATCTACGTGTCAAGTGTATCCTAGGACGCATCCTCGTGTTCGAAAGTGTTCTATAGAAATCCGTGATTGCAATTGAAAATTGTGTTGTAGTAGTAGTCTCCTGGATTGACCTCTTCAAAAGTAGGGAGGGTTGACTGGTCAACAACACGTTTCATATCCTTATTGGAACACTTAGTCAAGTGCATGAGTGAGACTTGTCGGACGGCCAATGGACTGGTCAACAGGACATGTCGTATGCTCATTGGGACAATTGGTCCAATGTATGAGTGAGATGTGTCAACCTACTAGCTTGCCTATGTGTCAGGGTACTGCCATTGGTCCAATGTATGAGTGAGATGTGTCAACCTACTAGCTTGCCTATGTGTCAGGGTACTGCCAAGTGGCAAGTGTTGATGTGCATGGAATTTGCCATGTGTCGATATTACGATGTGTTGGGTTTAAGGGGTGCTTGAGGAGATATAGTGTGAACCTTGCCAGACATTCCCTATTTTATTCCTATGAAGCTATGGCTGGGAGGAGACTTCCAGCAGTCTCATGTTTGCTTGTTGATCTATGTACATTTGCTTGAGATCAATAAAGTGACGAATTTGCTAGGTGTTTTTGTGTATTTACTTAGGGTTTTGTGAGCTTATGTGCGACAACTCAGAACATCTCTTGTAGCAAGGCAACACATCTCTAGCGGTCACACAATATCAAGTAGTGAAGTTTAACTAGCCAGTCTTTGAACAATGACACCTCCCTTTGATCTCAAAGTAAAATGGAGAATGAGAATAAGTCTTAGGATGCACTTGTTGTACACACATATATCTTATATAATTGTACTTTAATACTACTGCCCATGTACATGATTGGCAAAATTGTTCCTCTATGGGAACCTTGTGGAATCTCCCTGTTTCCACTTGAAAATAAAGTGAAGATATCCAAATTTGCCGCAAGGTGTATTCGAGTCGGCAAGCATGCCAGCAACCAAGTAGTGCGGTAGAATGAAATCCCTTGTATCTTCTATATTCAAGGATTGATGAGTGCTTACCTAAAGAACACTTCATAAGAAGTCGAGCTGATTTGAACTTGTATATGTTACATTCAGAAGATGAACTTGTGCTATTTGAGGGTGATTTGATTCGAATGGGAGGCAATAGTAGTATGATCAAAAAAGTCCAAAGACATTTGTCAAAGGAGTTGATATGAAAGGACTTGGGACAATTTCACCATGGTTTAGGCATTGAAGTATGAAGACAAGAGCACAGTACTTTCTCTAACCAAAGCATGTACATACATGAGCTACTTCAAAACTGCACTTTGCTTGATTGTAAATGTGAAATTAGCAAGAAATGAAGGAGGCAACAATGGAGGAGCTGAGGCAATTTTATAATTGCTGAATTAACAAAGGAAAATGGTAGTGGCAAAAATTGGAGCAAAGTGGTCGTCTTTTGTGGAAGATCAAATATGTGAGGATTGTTAAAGGTTGGCAGATAGGTAGAGGATGGCAGTAGTAATAGGAAGGATCGTTGGAAGATTTGAATGGTAGGGGAAAGCAGAAGTAAGAAGAGAGTGCGATAGAGATAGAATAACGGAAACACAAGGCTGAGTGGAGAAACAATGCTGAGAGTAAATGGAAATGAGATGGTGGGCGGAAGTAGGGAAAGGAAAGATAGAGCTGCTAGAAGTAGAGGTAGGAGAATGGGCAGCGTGCAATAATCAACGTGAAGGTAGGGGATGGTGCAGCATGGAGCTCATGTAAGTAGCTGAGGGAGGTTGAGGGAATGTAACTAAGCGATTGTAATCTGTTGGGTGGATGGATCATAGCTGAAAATGTGAGTTAGGTATAGGTGGTCTTTAGAGTGGCCCAAATATAAGTTTAGGTAGAGTTTGAAGGATTAGACATATAGAGTGGAATCTGGCTAGTGGAATAGTCGGTGGAAGAGGAAAGAGAAAGGAGAGAGAGAATGTAGGTAGGAGCATGGAGAAATGGAGAAAGGCCACAAAAAGAAATCAGCAATTGAAACTAAGTCAAAGTGCTTTGATACCAAGTTATGAAACAATAGTTGGTGGAAGAGGGAAGAGAAAGGAGAGAGAGAATGTCGGTAGGAGGAGCATGGAGAAATGAATAGATATGGCATCACATAAAGCATAAACGAGTATGTCCCACAAAAAGAGATCAACGATATTGCCATTAATCAATGGCTAACGTCCTACTACCAAAGGAAATGAGTTCTCCCACAAATAGTTCAAGCATCTCAATAAGCAAAAAGTAACAGCTGAATGTCTCTAATCCCTATTTATAATCCTCTGGAGAATGTAAAGAAACTTTCTAGGTATTCATCAAACCCTAATTGCATAACTTGATAAACAAGGGAGTGCCAGCTTTGGTGGGAAATAGTGTGCCACTTGGAAGTGTTGTTAAAAGAGGTATAGTGCCCTTTAACGCGGCATAAAGTCAACTCCTCAACACTTTGGACAGCTAATCAATCAAGCAAGTCTACTTCTAGAGTTTTGCATTGTAGCCATCTAGAGCAATTATGCAAGAGCAAGAATACAAAGCATGGAATTAAGTAATGAGAAATAGATGCTTATTCCAACAGCCCATTGATCACTAATTAGACTGTTCAACTGTGTATATAGCACCTTGTGCTCATATTTGGCTCTTTCCATCGAATTTTTGACCGACTCTTATATCAATCATAGCTCAAAATGTGAGCACATGATGACTGCCCTACTTAAGCATTTTGTCCCAAAAAATGGAAAGGTAATTCACATGCTATGGTAGTTGTTCTTGTTCTGTAGATCCAAATTGTGGTGGATAACTCAATTGATAAGCCATTGATCAACAAAAACATCAAACTAAAAACAAAATGGTTTCTTGAAAATTTTATTTGGATTCGATGTTTGGGAGGGGATTCAAGTTGCGATTTGTTGTGAACATGGACTGGTTGGAGCATGACAACATTGGATATGTTACGGCAATGCTTCTTTGAAATGGATCAGATTTGAGTTATTGAGTTCCCAAAGTTATTAAAGGTTGAAGTTGCTGAAACCATAAAGTATCACGTCTAGCACAAATACCTGCGGTTTCTGTCCAGGTCATGGTCAATGGACAGACAATCCAAGTTGAAATGACATCTACTAAAATTACTCTGAAAATAGCCTGCCATCATAGTTACTGGTCAGTTTGAATTGATTCAATTTTCCCCACCTGGTTCAAATTATTCTATGGTGACATTATTTCAAAAAATTTAATGTTCTGTTTCAAATTTTCAATAAAGAATGAGGGAAAATTTTTAAAAATAACAAAAGGTTCCCTAAAAGTTTAGCTGGAATGACAAGTTGATTCGAATCCTTTTGGAATTGCAATTCTTGTTACCAAAAAAGAGGATTGGGAGGCTCTTCCAAAGCCATGTCTGAGATCTTGATCACCATTAGAATTATGTGTAGCACACTGTAAGAAAAACTTAAATCTCTGACAGTTGAGATGAGATCATGCATAAAATCTAGATGCAACAATGAGCTAATTCACCGACAAATCGGAAATTAGATCAGAATTGCTGTGTCGGAAATTAGCAGGTTCACACCTTATCTGAGCTTTGAGACCAAATAAGCTCTTTTGTCAGCAGGAGCTCTGATGAAGTGTTTTGCAGACTCTAATCTCCAAAAATGCCATGTGCCTGTGGTTATAAAAACCAGCAGCCGGAATTGGAAACAAGAAAAACGGTTGGAAATCGGAGGTTTAGTCTTAAAATCTCCATCAACTCAATAGCTGATTGGGCAGCCAATCAATTTATCAAACCTATTTCCTTATTTTCGCATTGACTTTCATGCATAGATGCGAGAGCCGATCAATTGATATAGCCTAGTTGCAAAGTTTGGCATTGACTTTCATGCATAGATGCGAGGGAATGGGAACAATGGAGACTCCAGGAATTGAGACATTCCCAACGGAGATAGAAACTGGGTAGTGCCAAATCATCACTTCAGATGTCCTTGACTTGCTTTAGCATATTGGTTCTTGAGCGCCAAGCTTAAGCATTCAAATTATAGACAATATGTAATCTGGGAGTGGCAAGATAGGTCTGCTGAGCAAAATGATTGGGCCAAGAGGCAAAAGTTATGTTAAAGGGACAAGGATTTGGTCCCAAACCTTGAGTCGTGGGGATGACAACTGGAAATGAGTTGGGGATGGCTGCAAACGTGTTCTCCCCTACAATAAAAACCATTTCTATAAGTTTCTGTGTCAGGGGCCAGGTGGGAATGCCATTCTCCCATTTCCCAAGGGTGGCAGAATGTTCACTGGCAACTATGCTTTCTTGTGATCAAAAGGCACATGATGCAAAGCTATCAAGAGAGCAATCTCTCAAGGCCAAGCACAAGTGAATGATAGCAATAGATACTAATCCAAATGGCACTTGTGTTATATGCCATATTAGTCAGTTACAATCCCTTATATATTGTATTAACTACTTGCAAACCGTTGGTTACTAACTAGCCTACTTAATTCTCTACATAGCCCTTTGTAAGTCCACAAAGCTCATTTTTGGCCAGTGGCCCTGTGCCTTATATATGCTATAACTGTTGACTATCATGTAGCAGATTAAACTTTCTAAATAGCTTATTGTGAGTTCTATAAGCGGATTTGGGCCCTTCACGTCAAATCTCTGTTTGTCTCGACCTCTTAAGTATTGCTGAAAATCACTAGCATATGACATGACTTATGTGGAGGAAGAAGCAATGTGTGCAAATGGTGAAAGAGTTGTAAGCTTGTTCACAACTAGAAAGTTCAATATCTTACAAGCATACACTTGACTTATCAAAAGCATCTACAGTTGATTTCGATTCATGTTCAAAGTGTTTTTTTTTCCTTCATACATTGAATGTTTGTTTGGTAATTGAAGACTCTCTGAGTTGTGGGCCATTCATGATGTCTTTGGCCTTTGAGCCCGTGTTTGATGGTTGCAAGAATAGTCACGAAAATTAATTGTACTACTTGTAATGCTTGAATTGCTAGAGAATTTCGACACTTGTTTTGCTTTCGAGCACGATTTTTAAAACATAGGAAGCATTTGTAATAAGAGAATACACTTCGCACAAAACCACAAACTAAGGACTGAAGTTGTACTTTTGCCTCCCAAACTATAGTGCAAACATGATCATGCATCTATGAGGTTATTTATGTGGGTTGCATAGACTAATCTCACAGTATAATCTAAAGATTTAAAAAAGAGATCCAGACTTCCATATGAATTGAACAAGATACCATGCATAGCTAGCGCAACTGATGATATTGATATAGCAATATGGAGCTCCTCACAAACAGACATGAGTGAAAATTATGCCAAGCTCATGACCAAATTATACAAAATCATTGCAATGCATGCAAAATACAACAACCTAATCCAGATTGAAAAGAAAATTGGCACAATAATTAGAAGACTCCAACACTTACCATCAAAATTGTATGGACGATAGCCTTTAGTCTAGCAAACATTACCAATGTTATAAAAAGAAGCACGCAACCCCCAAAAAACAATCCTAGCAAAAAATGAAGAAGTCTAACCTAAGCCTTCCATGCTTCAACATTATTTAGTTTTGAAATGTGGACTTTTTTTACATCAAAGATAAATGCAAAAATGTTTGCATTACCACCCGTTTTTTTTACTTTACATGTTTATATTTTGTTTACTTGCATTCTTGTTAACTGGGTTCAAGGTCACATGTTTTATGACTCCCAAATTTCCAAACTAGAACAAGGTTATGTATGCAAGAAAAAAGTGGATTGATGATTGACCACCAATTATAAAATCCAAATGAAGTTACACTGGAGAGCTTTGGAGCTTTTGAGATAGATGTCATCACATACTATTAACACTATCCCTCATCTACCACTAGCTCTAGCAAGAGTATCATCTCGACGTAGTGCATGTGCACACCATCCACTTCTCTTTGGTAGAATGATGAGTGGCACTAGCCGCATCCTATAGCTAATATAGGTTCTTTGTAGATCTTTTGTTAGAAATGTAGATCTAAGATTCAAGTGTACACATACAACAAGGCATTTGATAAGATATCGCAATCAATAAGAAGAATACATTATTTTGATAGTGAAAATTGAATTTATAGTTGTATTGAAATTGAAATGCCACTATACAGTGAAAATAGGTCATTACAACAAGCATGATCCTAGCAATTACATGAAGAGAATGCAAGAGAGGCCTCTTTATCTATCAAGATTTCTATGATTATGAGAGATCCATAGTCTCCATGTGTCATCAATAACACAAGTTTCTATACATTTCACTAGGTAAACGTTTTGGGGTAGGTGAAGTAGGTAAGGGCATTTATCGTCTAGTCTTCCATGCCTTCTACAAGCTTCTCTAATTTGCAATTTTCAAGCTTCTACAATGTGCATTTTAAAGTACTTATGTTTTGAGACACCAACGTTTCAATTGCAATTTTCTATTCCTTTGCACTAAGTGGTTCTCTAAGTTTTCAACTCCCACATCCTTAGCAATCAACAAAACAAATCAGATGATTTTCAAATAGTCAAGATTGACTTTAATAAATCATTCATAGTTGATAAATTTCGACTTGAATCAAGGAGAGTTGCAGGTGGTTTACATGAATGCATATTCCTCACAATCCTTAATAGTATTACTTTGTGAAAATTCTATTCACCATCTCTCCATAGTTCAATTTCCAAAAAAAATTGAAGTTGATTTAAGTCCAATGCAAGGTCATTTGCCATTTATTTCTTTGTCTCAAAAATGAAATGTCATTCCTTTCAATCATCCACATATATTTGTGCCTAATGAAAGGAAAAATTAGCAGACTAAAAACAATGACAACTTTGAATTTCATGTAGCTAATTGATAAGAAACATGTTGGGGTTTTTATAGCACCCACATGGTGGGATGCACACAAGCACTCACACATGCATGCACAAGCATGCATGTGCGTCCAAACACACAAACATTCCTCACCTTTCATGCACATGCACACATCGAGGTGCACACGTGCCACACACACACACACACTCATTTAGTTTTTGGTTTTTAATAGTCATTTTAAGAGTTTCATTTATAGTGTTTTTCAATAATCATATTGTGCAATTGTAACGATTATCACTTGACAATGAACTACATAAAGAAATGATTGAATGTTTGCTATTTAGTTATGAGATAAAATATAGCTCAACCAAATAAATTTTTTACATTTATCCACATGTCTTCTTGGGCTTATTCCACATAAACCTAATTTCTAAGTGATCAACATGGTACTACCAATGTTTATGAATCTCTCTCTCTCTCTCTCTCTCTCTCTCTCTCTCTCTCTCTCTCTCTCTCTCTCTCTCTCTCTCTCTCTCTCTCTCTCACACACACACACACACACACACACACACACACTTGCAGCGAGCAGGAGTAGCAACAGCAAGGAGAGAGGTCCTGGCATCAAAATTTTTATACTTCTTGTTTTGTTATCTATACGTCGCCACTTTTTTTAACAATTTTTATTGCTCTTTAGACATGTATATTTGTGTGTGTGTGTGTGTGTGTGTGTGTGTGTGTGTGCTCGCACGCGCACGTGCATGTTGAATTACTTAGTTTTGCAGTTTTAGCTTTATGATCTATTAACTTTTAGTAGAATTAAGACAATGTTTGACTTTGTACTCATGCTATGGACAAGATTAGAGTCACTTAACTCGGCAATGACTACTTGTTGCGACATGGATAATAGTTGAGAATATTTGTAGACACTTTTAGTTCCCACAAAAATTCTCTTTTTAGACATGGTTGTTGTTGTTCTTGTGGATGGATGGTGAGCATATTCTCCTCAACTCGGAGCTTTTACTGGTTGTTAGATGATGGCAAGATGGTAATTTTGACTTTAATGACTTTATAAAAATTCTATTGACTTCAAGATTCATATTTTTTGTATTGTGACAATAATGTTTAGTTTTGTTTTTCAAATGCACACACTCACCACTCATGAGTTGGATTTCCCTCGAGAATCCAACCACACTTGGCTGAATTTGCCTGATAACATTTCACCAACAATACTGGTTTAGTATTTTATCTCCTGAACTCGACATGGATGAATGAGCGTTTATGGTCAAAGACCAAAAGGCGCGATTCGATAATTCTTGGTTTCTGGATTTTGGATCTACTCAACATATGACTAGTCATCGTGAGCATTTTCACTCCTCTACGCCTTACAATACAAAGAAATTCATTCATCTTGGTGACGATAGTACACACACTATCGAAGGTGAAGGCATTGTAAGATTGAAGTTCCAGCATGATCAATTCAAGCTACTATCAAATGTTTTGTATGTACCTAAACTCTCTACGAATCTATTATCAGTAAGTAGAATCACTGAGTCGTAGGGTAGAGTTTGAGTTTGATTAATGCTGAATTATCGATAGGACAAATAAGATCCTTGCACTTGGCAAGAGGCATGGAAACTTATATAGATTGGCGCATTGTTATTCGAACACTAGCCAAGCCTTGAAAATCTCTGTTCTTGTCAATACAACATTACTTTGGCATTATAGATTAGGAAACTTGGATCATACATATGTGTTGAACATGTCCAGACAATTCCTAGCACTCGATCTCGACTATCCAACCAAGAAAGTTGACCTCTCTGTCTATCATAGCTGCATCCTTGGAAAGAAGACTAGGATTTTTTGTAGATAGATCAAGTCATATGCATGCAACAAAAGATGTTTTAGATGTTGTTCATTCAGATATATGTGGTCCAATGCAAACTCTGTCGTTGTTTGATGCAAAGTATTTCATTACTTCATTGATGAATATTCGACAAGAAGAGCTATTTATTTAATTAATCAAAAATTAGAGGCTTTCAAAATCTTTCGACAATTCAAAGAGCGTGCAAAAATGGAAACTGGTAAAAGAATTAAAGCACCGAGATCCTACAACGGGGGAGAGTACATCTCTACCGAATTCAAGGAGTATTACCTTAACAACGGCATTGAGCAACAATTTAGTATCTCCTATTCACCTCAGTCAAATGAACTTGTTGAGAGAAAGAACAAGACCTTAGTCGAATCGGCTAAGTGTATGCTTGCTCATGTGACACTTTTGAAATTCTTCTGGGCTGAAGTTGTTTCCATTGTAGCTTATATTCAGAACAAATGTCCGACCAAAGGTCTCTAAGACAAAATGCCTTATGAAGTTTGTTCAGGCTCCAAACCATCATTATCAAACCTACGAGTTTTTGGATGTATCGCTTATGAGCAAATATCGCAAGATCTTAAGAAGAGGCTCGACTTCCAGAGTATCAAATCTATTTTCATTGGCTATACTACTTCAGATAAAGCTTATAAGTTGTATGATCCTATTGAGTCGAAGATATTCACCAGTCGGGATATCGTCTTCATCGAAGATTAGTTTATCGACCTCAAAGGCAAGGGCAAAGCTCATATAGTCAAACTATCAGACTCGCTTGAACTATCCAACATTTATGTTTCCAAGTCGTTTATTTTTATTAAAGTTCCTAGCTCATCTACTTCAGACGAATAGCTTATCAACAAGGAATCCGAAGAAGATGATGTTGCAGCTCAGTAACTACAACATGATGAAAATAATCAGCTTCGCTCATTTCTCAGAAGATTGACAAGAGAACACAGACCACCTATAAGGTATATTGACGAGTCTGCAACTTATCTTGTTCAAGATCCGACTACTGTTGAAGAAGCACTCAGTCAATCTGATTCCGATCTTTGGAAAGAAGCTATGGATAAAGAGTATTTATCTCTTATCAAAAACCAGACTTGGACTATTGTTGAATGCTTGCCAGCAGAAATGTAGTTGATTGCAAATGGATATTCAAAATCAAATACAAGGCAGATGGAAGCATCGATCGAAGAAAAGCTCGACTTGTCGTGAGAGGATTTTCTTAGATACATAATGCTGACTACATTGAGTCTTTCAATCCAATAGTTAAACATTTTTCAATCAGACTTCTATTGTCATTTATTGCTGCTACAAATCTAGAGGTACATCAAATGGATGTACAGACAACATATCTTTATGGAGTTATTGAAGAAGATATTTACATGATGCAACCCGAAGATTATAATATCGAAGGCGAACAAAATCATGTATGTAAACACCATGGAGCACTATATGGCTTGAAGCAATCTGCTAGAGCATGGTTTCAGAAGATCAACATTTTTCTTATTGATCAAGGCTATAAACCAAGCACTTCAGATTCTAATATCTACTTCAAGTTAGTGCAACATTCCTTTATTATTATCACTTTGTATGTGGATGACACATTACTTTTCAACAACAATATCGATCTAATGAAAGATTCTAAATTAATGTTGTCTTCAAAATTCGACATGATCGATCTGGGCGAAGCTCATTACTGTCTAGGTATTCAAATCCAAAGAGACAGAAAATGAAATCTGATTTACATTACTCAACAAAGATACATTCACAATATGTTTATCAGATATAATTTGATGAATTGCAAATTAGTTCACTCACCGATGGACCCAGGACTTAAATTGTCAAAGGACCAATGTCCTCAGATGATCAAAGAGAAGGAGCAGTTGTGTGAGTATCCTTATCATTCGATAATAGGATATCTTATGTACACCATGATCTGTACCAGACCAGACATAGCTTTTGCATTCAGTTCCTTAAGTCAGTTTATGACTAATCTTGGTATTACACATTGGAAGGCTCTTATTAGAGTTTTGAGATATATTCGAGCTACTATGGACTTATGCATTTGTTATGGAGCAGTCGACAATGACAAACTCAATATTCTCAATGGTTATTCACAGATGCAAGTTGGGCAGGAGATGTAGACACTCGTAAATCCACTTCTAGATTTACATTCTTCTTCAAGAACGGTCCTATTTCATGGAACAGTCACAAGCAAAATTCGATAGCTCTATTTTCCACTAAATCAGAGTAGATCGCAGCCTCTCAAGCTACAAATGTAGTATGGTTGAGAAACTTGTAAATCCAACATTTGTTCACAACAATTCTCTTGGACTCTACCATGTGTCCTTCAATGATTGAATAAATGTTGACTTCACAACTACATACTTGAGGAGCCTTAATAATTCAAAATGCTAGGTAAAAAAATGGATGCACGAACAATAAAATGTGTGTGTGTGTGTGTGTGTGTGATATACATACATACATACATACATATATATATATATATATATATATATATATATATATATATATATATATATATATATATATATATATATATATATATATACATACATACATACATACATATATATACATACATATCCAGGTGATCTATAGTGGTAGTGAATTAAAAAATAGTTTAAAAAACTTGTGATATTTATATAAATATCACAAGTTTTTTAAACTATTTTTTAATTCACTACCACTATAGATCACCTGGATATGGGCACCTTTCTCCTTGCTCTCTGATCGAGCCTTCAAACATCTAAAACGACGATGCCCAATAGCTTTGTTTAGACTATTAAAGAAATGAGTTTTTTTCAAAGAATTAATCATTCTCTCTCTACAGTCACTCTAAATGTTCTATTATTTGTCACTATTGGTTCTCTACTTCCTGAAGTCTGCATATAAAGCCTCTCTAGCTAAATCACAGTGGTTTGCAATCACTAACTATTTTTCTCTTGACAAGTACTTCTTGACATCAGGTAGATATTTTTAAAGCTTTACTTTGGGTTTGATCAAGAACTGAGTGAAAATAGTTCACTCTAATCTCTGATACCTCCAATAGCTCAAAAAATGCTATGGGATACATTCTCTTTATTTTTTACCATTTTCTCTTATGTTTGTTGTTTTAGATAGCTTAAGCTCTCTATAGATCTTTCCTACACTCAAATATGATCTTGTTGGAGGGTTTGCAGATCCCAAGGCAACCCCAATCCTAGACAATAAGTGAGAGGGATTTGGCACCTTGCGTATGTAAGTCCAACCTAATGATCACATAGTTATTTGACTGAAAGCCTTGGAAGAATTCCATGGTAAAGCAAACAAAGAACCTAAAAAGTTTGCAAAGACTTTTCCTAGCTGGAAAAATTTCTAGTGTTCAATTTGTGCGGGCAATCACACTATAAATGAATGTCCAACATTGAAACAACGAATGACGAATATGTGTTACAGGACATGAAACAACCTTTTGCTCATTCAATCCTTGGATTATCCAACAAATTTATGCTAAGCTTCAGTATCGAGAACCTACTTATTCAAAGGGTCCTGGTGGAAAGCCTTTCAATTTTGCCCTTGGATTTTCAGAATGACTAGCTCTGCCAACTCCAATGGGACAGAGTGCTCCTCTTGCTAATCTGATAGAACCAAAACTGTATCATGGTAATGAGCAATGGAACTATAGCAAAGATCATGAGAGTGGTCCTTCAGAGCAGTATGCTATTTATGCTACCGTGCAACAACAAGTAGTTAGACAATGGACCAGAGTGCCACTTGGATGTTTTGCATGCGGAGAGAACCACAGAGTTGCTGAATGTCCAAACAAAGGGAAGTTTATACCATTCTATAGTGAATGTGGTTATGGACATTGTTATAACCCAAACCACCACTGGTTACTGCTCTAGTGAATATGATTCCAATCAAGGTGTCTAAAACAAAAGAAATATCCATCAGAATCCACTTTTTTGTGTCGGGTTTGAAGAAACGAACGAAGTACCCAATGTAGGAATAGCTTGGGAAAGTGAGCAGAAAAACATCACCCTATCGATACAACATAGACAGTTTGGTAAAAAAGCAGCCGCGATTGATGGAGGTTCAGGAGTTAACCTGATTTCAACAAAGCTATGTGCAAAATGGGGACTTACCAAGCTGAAGCCTACCACTTTTGCCATCAAGCTAGCTGATCAAACAACAGTTGGAGGGTTTGCGGATCCCAAGGCAACCCTAACCCTAGTTAATAAGTGAGAGGGATTTGGCACCCTGCGTGTGTAAGTCCAACCCGATGATCACATAGTTATTTGATTGATTAGTTAAAAGTCAATAAAAGGACTTTAGGCCTTTTTGCGGGACTTTTAATGTAGTTAGTGAATAAAGTTGGGTTTCCCTCCAATTTTGATGGTTCTCACACTTTTTTAAATTTGAATAAAAAGAGAGGCAAGACTGGACCAACAGGATTCAGAGGCCAGGGTCCTCCTCTCTACTATTAGAAGGGACCAACTCGAGTTGCTCCTCATGTTCATTTCCTCATTTCAATAAAGCAGATTGGTTTTCTTCAAAAATGGATTGATGAATGTCCTTGCTCTTCTTCTTTCCTTCTCCATATCTCATGCTTTCTTTGGATTTTGCTAATTATTGGATCTGAATGTTATTGGGATTGAGTGTTATTATACTTTTTATGAGAGAGAAAGAGAGAGAGAGAAAGAGTAAGCTATCTTTGTTGTGGATCATAGTGTTAATGGATCTTAATGTTAATGAATAGGCTTAATGGATGTAGAGTTAGATTTAGATCTTCCATTCATGCTGAAATCTGAACTAAACTATCGCTCTCATGGGAACGAACCTACGCGTGATAACTAACTCCATCTCTATGATGCTAGATTGACTAGATCTTGGATTCAGGTTAGGCAAGGAAAGAAACCCACGCCGTTGCCAGGGAGCTACGCCAATTTTTCAGTTTGCAGCATGATTGTTGGATGGTTAGCTTGCATTAGGCATCTTGTCGTGGCATGAATAGTGTTAGATCTGCATTTTAGGGTTGGTTTGGGATTGATTTTGCTTGATTTGAGTGGATTTTCTTGTTTGAAATCTAATCTGATTGTTAAAATAGGAAAAGCTATTCAGATCACCAATCTTAAGATCCATTTGGATCTGAGATATCAGAGAAAATAACAAAAATCGATCAAATCTGTGAGATTTAGTCAAAAAGAGAAAAAAAGCGTCATCAGAGCTTAGAACTTTTTACCCTCTTTTAGGAAACCTTTGCTGAGTTGCAAACACCTTTGGTTTTGTTCACAGAACCTTAATTTTGAAGGGAGAAGATTAATTCCCAGCAGATTTTCAGAATCATTAGAAAAACCGTCAAAAAACACCAAAAAATCATCAAAATCCTAAAAATACAAAAAAAAGAACCTTCACCCGATTCACTGTGCACAGGTGTGATTCAAGTCTATCTACTGTTCGGTCGGTGAAGACTAATACCAAAAATAGAAAGGATTTCAGAGGATCAGTTTTCATATTGCCATATTTTTGCCAAAAAAGTCACTTTTTTTGCATAATTACCAGTATTACTCTTGATCCTTCGCCAGAACCTTCGCCGAGTTTCCAGAACATTATATTTATAGTAAAATACTATTTTTGAGCTCGGCGAAGATTCTTCTTAATCAGATCATAGAAAATCTTGAATTTTACCCTCACTAACCATCAAAAACCGTATTTTCTTGTGTCATAAACCTTCGCCCATTTTTCCGTAATTGTATCTGCGTCAGATCTTTAACCTAAGAGGTTGGCGAAGGTTATTTTCCAAGAAATCATCAAAAAAAAATTTTCATAGAGTTTTTTGTCCAAAATAGCACTATTGAACCTTCGCCGAGCCAATCTTCGCCTAGTGGACCTTCGCCATACCTATTTTAAGTTTCTGATTTTCCAGATCAAGTCTCTGTCAAAATTTGGATCAAATCTGATATATTTTGAATTGGATTATAAGAGATTTATCATCTTTGAGAAGTATTGATTGATCGAATCTCGAAATTTTTTTCATGATATAGAATCAGATTCTTGAAAAATGGAATAGATCTAGCAGATCTGATCTGAGATAGTTGTGATTAAAAAATCTAGATCCAATTTCATTGTTTGCTTAATCTAAATTTGTATAGATGGCTGCCCCAAGAGCTGCTCCTAGAGGTGCTCCACAGGAAGTCAATCCAATTATTGTTAGAAGAGCACCCCGTTTGGATCTATCCAAATATAATGAATTAACAGATCCAGTTAGATTTCTTCAGATCTATGCTGAATCCTGTGAAGTCTATGGTGAGATTTATCCTCAAGATAAACTTAAGTTGTTTCCTATGGCCTTAACAGACGCATCACAAGATTGGTACTATAACCAAGATGAAACTGAACGTACAGATTGGGAGGTTGTTAAGCGAGCCTACATCTTAAACTCAGTACCAAGTGCATGCTTAGTTTCTTCAACTAACTTCTCACTGTTTCCACAAAGAATGATAAATCATCTACATAGATGAGAAGAATAATTACAAAGTTATCTACAAACTTATAATACAGAGAAGCAACAAGCTGATCGCTTGGAAGACTACATCAGCTCCCTGCAAAACGCCCTGACAACCGCATAGGATCAGGTGGATAAGGCCGTGTAGGATGCAAAGCAACAGGTGCAGCTGCTGAAGGTTTAATTACAGATGGTCAAACAAGATCGCACGCGGCTTCAAGGTGAATTGGATGCGACCACCCTTGAACGTGATGCGTATCTTCAAACACAAATTCCAGATCATCCGGTCACACCAATGGAGATTGCATATTTGTTCAAGAAAGTGGAGACATACAAAGTGGCCCTTCAGGGAATTCAAGGCCGCTTTGACAAGTTCAAAGGAGCAGCTTCAACCGAGTTGGCAAAGGCCAAGGAAACCATCAGTGCCTATGAAAAAGTAGCCGCTCAAGTGTTGGATGCCGGACCACAAATCCCCGTACCGGTCATGCCGCAATTTTTCCCTCTGCGCCAAGAAGCTGTACCAATGGATACAGGGGTAGATTCGAGCATGGACCATGGGGGAGCTCCAGATATAGCCAAACAACCGCCAATGTTACCCGCAGTACAAGCAGGTCCATCCTCATCAAGGACCACACCTCTATTCAGAAGGCCCATCAGCGTTGAGGACCAGATCCAGACCTTCTTAAAGCAACATCCGCATGAGTCCTCCGTGGTGGATGGGTTCTGAAGTTTAAGACCTCTGAGATAGAGGTCGACAAAGAGTTGGATAAAATACCTACATTCGGAGAGCAGCCGACATGGAGAATCACTATTTTTGAAAAAACTCTAGAATCAATTAGGAGTTACGTCGCCAGCCCTCGCCAATTGCGGGTAGATCCCTATTACGTGCCAATGCCGCGAAGAAATAAATGGAAAGATTTGGGGTTGGCTATGGACAAGATCACCATCCATACAAAGTTAACTTGATTTCAACAAAGCTATGTGCAAAATGGGGACTTACCAAGCTGAAGCCTACCATTTTTGCCATCAAGCTAGCTGATCAAACGACAATCGTCCTAGAGGAATGGTTGAAGATGTACCTGTGAGAGAGAAGAGAGAAGATGTGTCTCTCCACGAGTTACATCCTTTTATAGAGTGTCCAAACCCTATTTGGCCACTTGGCTATCCCCCCAAAATATAAACCCTACTATTTTTGGGTCTAGATTCAATGTACCCAAAGTTCAAATTTGAATCTCTCTCAAACTCGACTATAAACTTTCTCACACTTTCAAAAAGTGTTTATTGAATGTATTTTAAACTAATATAACTTCAAAAAGTTTATCTCTAAATCTAAAATGAGTTTTGGCCTCATATTGACAATTTACCAAAATATGACTAAATGTTGGGAGAAAGAGGGTTAGTCATGTGTGAGAAACAAAAATAGCTCGAAAAGAAAACGAACACGAGAAAGGAGCGAACTCAAAACTCGAAAGTCTTCGTGCACAACGAAATGAGCTATATTCCTCTGTCCCTAAGCATGACTATGCCTATAAGAAATGAACAGAACTTTAGTGATGGAAATCACGGTCATTTTGATTACGTAGCCAAACATTTATAAATAAAACACCAGAAGAATAATTTGTCGTGAACAACTAGACAAATTATCTGTTGCGAATGATTTGCGAAGAGCTAGACCGAGTTCGACTGATAATCAGTCGCGAATGATTCGTGAAAGGCAAGACTAAATATTAGTCGTCAACGGCTAGACTAATAATAACTCGCTAAAAACAGATTAGCAGATTGAGCAACAAGGAACTCAGACAGAATAAAAATAAACATAGCAATATTGACACAGATCAGAACTCAAAACAAAAGAGCTATTATCAGATTAAGTATAGCAAAATATACATGTCAATAATGCGGTAGAGCACAAGACAATAGCGGACGAAATCGCGTGCTCTACAAAGCTAATTCAATCTATAAGAGAAATGAATCTATTACTGACAATAAAGAATCAATGCACAAGGCATCTACTTCGTCTATCTATGATAAGCTTCCGATGCTATTATATTACACACACTTGATCTTCAATCTCTTGAAATCAAAAATCTCTCTAAATACGCAAATGATATTCAGCAAATATACACAATGTTACAAGTGTGCAGATGATGAAAGTACAAACTGGATGTGCTGTCTGTAGGAGATCGTGGGTGGCTGCTGTCATTGTCAAGTCTGTTAGCACAGTTGCATGGGGTGAGCATGAAAAAGGGCCGTGACATTAGCCTTTGCTGAAATGAACGTTGGTGAAGATGCGAAAAAATGCGTCACTAAGACGAAATGCCTTAGGGTCTGATTTACAAGGTGCCTTCGTTTTTCCTAGGGCACCTTTGGCATATTGTAAGGTAGTGTTGCCTTTTTGCTTGTCACAAAACACGTGTGAAAACACAGTTTTGTCTTTTCTTCGCTTGTAAAAATTTACTTGTATTTATGCAGACAGTCGCGTTTTATTCGTCTATCTTATTTTACATGTAAATATGCAGACTGTGTGACAACGTGAGTAAAAATGCAGCATGAATTGAGGCAGATTAAAATGAGATTTAGGAGAGTAGAGAAGATAAATCCAACACCCCCCCTTAATCTGGATCCGTGAATGCCTTGATCTTCAGACTAAGCAATGCACAAAATTTGTTGTGTTCATTAACACTTAATGCTTTTGTGAATATATTTACAACCATGTCCTGCGTTCTACAGTATGTTAAGCTTACCTCCTTTTTGAGAACATTCCCCTTGATGTATTGATATCTGATTTCAATGTGCTTACTCCTAGAGCAAAATCTAGGGTTGGCCGATAAGACAATAGCACTCTGATTATCATAGAATAAAATTGTAGGGCTGTACTGATACAGATTAATGTCTGACAGTAAATTTCTCAATCAAAATGTTTACTTAATAGATTGAGAAGCAGCAATGTATTCTGCTTTTGTAGAAGAAGTGCAATAGAGGTTTGCTTATGACTGTTCCATGAGATAGGACCGTCGTTGAAGAAGAATGTAAATCCAGATGTGAACTTACAATTGTCTACATCTCCTCCCCAACTTGCATCTAAATACCCACTGAGCTGATGAAGATTGTCATTGCTGACATCTCCATAGCAGATGCACTGGTCCATGGTAGCTCAAATATACCTCATGACTCTTATGAGAGCCTTCCAATGGGTAATGCCAGGATTAGCCATATATTGGCTGAGTGAGCTCACTGCAAAAGAGATATCTAGTCTTGTACAGACCATTGCGTACATGAGAGATCCAAGTATCGATCGATAAGGATACTCTCTCATCTGCTCCTCTTCCTACTTGGTCTGGGGACATTGGCCCTTTGACAAATGTAGGTCTGGATCCATTGGTGAGTAAGCTAATTTATAATTCATTAGATTGTATCTATTAAGAACATTGTGAAGATATCTTTGTTGAGTGATATAAATAGGTCATTTTGCTCTGTCTCTATCGATTTGAATGTCCAGACAGAAGTGAGCTTTGTCCAGATCAGTCATGTCGAACTCTGAAACTAACATCTGCTTCAAATCCTTGACCATATTGGTATTGTTGCTGAAGAGCAACGTATCATCCATGTATAAGGTGATGATAATGAAGGATTGCTGCATTGACTTGAAATAGACGTTGCAATCAATAGTGCTTGGTTTGAATCCTTGTTTGATGAGGAATGTGCTGATCCTCTAAAACCAAGCTCTGGCAGACTATTTCAAGCCATAAAGTACTTTGTGGAGTTTACAAATATGATTCTTCATACCTTCTAGAATGTATCCTTTGGGTTGGATCATGTAGATTTCTTCTTGTATAACTCCATTCAGATAGGCTATTTGTACATCAAGTTGATGTACCTCGAGATCAGTAGTTGCAGCATAAGACAGGAGCATTCGGATCGACGAATGTTTGATTACTGGACTGAAAGTCTCGTTGTAGTCGACATTGGAGATCTGAGTGAAACCTCTTGCTACCAGTCTTGCCTTCCTTCGATCAATTGTTCCGTTGGCATTGTATTTGATCTTGAAGATCTATTTGTAGTCAATTATATTGCAGCCAATAGGAGCTTCGACTAGTGGCCACGTCTGGTTCTTGATCAGGAAGGAGTATTCTCTGTCCATAGCTTCTCTCCAGAGATCAGAGTCTGGTTGGCTGAGTGCCTCTTTGACTGTAGTTAGTTCCTGTATCAAGAGACAAACATACTCAAGAGTAATACCTTGTGGGCTGTGTGCGCACTAGGCTTGATCTTCTGGGAGGATTCGACTGATGAACCACTCTTGGGACTTGTTGTTGGGTAGCAGCAACGTCTTCGTCTGATTCATTGTCACAAAGTGGGTTGACAATAGACACGTCTGAGCCAGAAGCTCGGATAGCTGTATCAATGGCAGGTGATGAAGGTTCTTCTGGAGCAATATCCTTGCCTTTGATATTGACGAACTGATGCTCGATAAAGACTGTATCCCAGCTATAAAAGATTTGTTGGGTATTAGGATCATACAGCTTGTATGTACTATCAGATGAAGTATATCCGATCAGGATGGTTTTGAGACCTTGGAAGTCCAATTTTTTTCTCGTGTCTTTCGGGATCTGCGCGTAGGCAATGCACCCAAACACTTTTAGGTTCTTCACAGAAGGCTTAGAGTCTGTCGGAGATAGTCGCTGGAGTCGAACTATGTAGTGGGTTTTTTTCCTGGCCTATCCTCAATCCAAGATCTAAGCAATCTAGCATCAAGGAGATGAAGTTAGTTGTCACGTGTTCCCATAAGAGCAATAGCATATCTCAGATTTCAGCATTAATGGAAGATCCACATCTAACTCTAACATCTATTAACCCTAAGAATTAACACTACGCAATTAACACTATGATCCACAATGAAGATAGCTTACTCTTTCTCTCTCTCCCTTTCTCTCTCATAAAAAGCATAATCAAGATAAATCCCAATAACATTCCGATCCAACAATTAACAAATCCAACAAAAGCATGAGAGATGGAGGAAAAATATAGAGAGCAAGGACATTCACAAATCCATTCCATAAGAGAACCAATTTGCTTTCTTGAAATGAGGATATGAACATGAGGAGCAACTCGAGTTTGCCCCTATTTATAGTGGAGAGGAGGACCTTGGCCTCAAAATCCTATTGGCCCATTTCTACCTCCCTAACTATTCAAACTTAAAAAAGAGTGAGAACCCATTCAATAATTGGAAGGAACCAATTTGAATTTGAATTTGAACCAATTTTGGTAGGAGACCCAACTTCATTGACTAACTTGACATTTAGGGCCTGCAACATTAAAAGTACCGCAAAAAGACCTAAAGTTCTTTTATTAACTTGTAACTAATCAAATAACTATATGATCATCAGGTTGGACTTACACACAAAGGGTGCCAAATCCCTCTCACTTATTAACTAGGGCTAGGTTTGCCTCGGGATCCACAAACCCTCCAACATTATCCCCCACCAAAACAAGTGGCGGTCCCATGACACCTGCAAGATGCAGTTACTGTGGGCTTTTATTTGCATCGCATCGTATCTTTGATACTGCACATTCTCCATGAAGTCGAGTCGGGCAGTGTTGAAATCTAGGTTGTGCGGCAATAAACAACAATGGGATCCGACGTTCCACTTTGAGGTCGTCCAAGCTGTGAACCGAGATTCCCAGAAGCCTCCCATCATAACAGCACAAAAATACAATCTTGCCACTGGCAGCTGATCTTTAATACTATTTGATGCCATTGGCTTATTCGGATCGAATGCCAAAGTGGGAAGGCAATCATCCCATCGCGTTGCAACGGACGCCAATAGAGTTAGATCTTTTGCAAACAGCGTCGATTGCCTCACTGTTGGATCGGAAGAGTGGACATACTCCCGCTGGTATGCTTGTAGGGCTCTCTGAAAATCCATTGATATCTCCCAACTGTAAGGTTGGTGAATTATTGGCCAATTTGGCGTATGGATGATAATTTTGTCCATGGCCAATCCCAAATCCTTCCACTTATTCCTTCGTGGCATTGGAACGTAATATGGATCTATGTGCAACTGGCTGATTGATTCCAAAGTTTTCTCAAAAACTGTAGTTCTCCAAGCCAGATGCTCTCCCAATGCAAGTAGCTTATCCAACTCTTTGTTGGCCTCAATTCCAGAGGTCTCAAACTTAATGACCCAGCCACCATGCGAGGACTCATGGGGATGTTGTGCTAAGAAGCTCTGGATCTGGTCCTTAACACTGATTGGTCTTCTAAACAATGATCTGGTCCTTGAAGTGGATGGACCTTGTTTGTGTTGCTTGTAGAACTGATTGAACTTCTTCTACTTCGGGGGCTCCACCATGTTCCATGCCTAAATCCAAACATGTATCCAATATCGCCATTTCCTATTGTTGAGGCGAGAATTGTGGCATCAATGGAACTTAAATCTGAGGATTAGACTCCAAAACCAGAGCGACAGCCTTTTCATATTCGTTGATGGTTGCTTTGGCCTTTGCCAACTTAGTTAAGGCCGTACCCTTGAATCTGTCAAAATGGCCTTGGAATCCTTGAAGACCACTTTATAAGTTTCAGCTTTTTTTTAACAAATATCCGATTTCTATCAGAGTTACCGGATGATCAAGAATTTGCATTTGAAGATATGCATTACGCTCAAGGGTGGTCGCATCCAATTCACTTTGAAGATGTGTGCGATCCTGTTCAGCCAGCTGTAGTTGACTCTGGAGCAAGTGCACTTGTTTCTTTGCATCCTGCAAGGCCTGGTCTATTTGGTCTTGGGTGGTTGTGAGTGCATTCTATAGTATACTGACATAATCTTCTCGGCGATCAGCCGATTGCTGTGTCTTCTTCATCTCAACTTCAGACTTGGCTTCGTGCTGCTTGGCAATCTTCAACTCTTTGTCCAGCTGGATGACAATCAGGCTAAAAAGTGTATTTTCACAACCCATATCTAATATGCACTGCTCCATTTCTTTTTTCTTATCTAGCATAGACTAGATTGTGAAAATTGTCAACATTTCCTAGCTAGTTTGAGGCCTAAATTGGCTAAAATTGTAAATAGTTTTGGTTCTGGAGTTTCACACGTGTGAACCAGGCCACAATGTTTTTATTTACTGTATTTTTTCAGTATGATGAAGTGTCAAACTTCATACCCTTCAAAATGAGACCATTTTGATGTATTTTGGTCATATAAGCCATTTTTAGCTATTTTTCCTATATAGGGAATATCTAGGGTCAAGTACCTTCTAGAGAGAGGAGAGAGAGTCATCTTCCTCATCCATAAATAGTAGGGAAGTCGTGGAAAACAGGTTGGAGAAACCTTTTGTATGCTTCATTGAGATCAATAGATCATTGTCATTGTTTCTTCCTCCATTGAGAGCATTGTTGTGTGTATTGTCTTCAAGCTATTGTGTATGATCTTAGGTGCTTTCCAAAAGTGGTAGGCTGATGTATTATGGACTGTATAATGCTATTTTGGGCCGCACTTGATGTTTATGGAAGTTTCCATTTGTGATAAATGCTTTTTGATCAAGTTCTTTGCATTCTAGGTAGCATAGAATGTGTTGCCAATTCCTAGCTTATGTAGTTTGGAGTGCAAGCATTCAAGCCAATGATCTTGGAGTTTAGATCCACTTAGGATCTGTATTTTTCACATGGTATCAGAGCTGGTTGGCTTCTATTTACAGTAAGTATTCCATTTTTGGTGATATTTGGATGTTTGATCAAGTTCTAGCATGATTTTGCATTGCTTTGTTGATCAAATCTTACTAACCTTTGTTTTGTGAGTTTCATTTGTGATTGTGAGGCTTGTGCATATTCAATACTAACAATGTTCTTTTCAATCCTATTGTTGACAATCTCCATTCTTGGATGAACACTCTCCTTAAGTGGATGAAACTTCTCCTTAAGTGGATGACAAATGCTCTTTTGAGTGAGTTGTAATTCTCCTAAAGGCTGAGCAAAGCTCCCATTGGATGAAAGATCCCCTTTTTTGGGTGAACATATTGTAAGCTCCATTGTGAAGAGCATATTGTAAAGATTGTCATCAATTTTGGCATAAATTTTGGTGTACTTTGTTGAGCATGTAAGTAACTCTCCTTATGTAATTTGATTGGAGCATTTGCTGGAAGGTGTTAACCATTATGCAAGTGTGTTTTCAGGTTCTTAACAGGTTGAGGAACATTCTCATGTGAAGTGATCTTAGATCTACATCTAAACACCAAGATTTGACAAGATAGTGAAGCTAGTCTTGTGATTCACTAAGTGTGCTCATTCATTCACCTCTAAATCTTGTATTTATCACTTGCTGGAGTTTATAAACTTTTAGAAGTGTGGTTTACATGTGGTTTTACAGGTTGAATCAATATCTTAGTGTGTTGATCATATGTTGATCAAGTTTGTTCATTACTAGGTAATCTTGGCATCCTAGTTTTGGGTATTTTCTAAGAATGCAAGTAACTCTTCACACCATAACTTGATTTGGTCACTTGCTGGAAAGTTTGAGAGCTTAAGCAAGAGTGTGTTCAGGTTGGTTTGATTTTGTAATCCATTCTTAGTGTGTGCAAAGTGTTGCATGTGTTTCAATCTTCCTTTCTATGCTTGGAAACCATCTAGGTTCAAGATAGAAGTGTTTTAGGGTCCTAAATCTTCATAGATCTCTTTATCTATCATTTGTTGAGAGAAAAGTGAGTGCTAAGTGCTTTAGGACAGAACCTAAAAGTTGAAGAAACATTAGAATCATGGCTTCCAATGGTGGGATCATGCTAGAGTCTAGTGAAAGGTTGAGTTCATCAAACTACTCTACTTGGAAAGTGAGGATGGAGTCCTTACTTGAGTTGAATGAACTCATGGACATAGTTGCAGAAATTGAAGAGAGACCTCTCACACTTCAAGAGCAACAAAGGTTTGATAAGAAGGCCAAAAGGGCTCTTCATATCATTAAAATGAATGTTACAAATGAACTTCTCAAGGAAGTTGGAAAGTGTCAAAGTGCAAGTGAGGCATGGAATGCCTTAAAGAAGCTCTTTGAATCAAAGTCCACATCTAGGGTATTGACCCTAAGGAGACAAATATTTTCTAGTAGGCAAAGAGAGGGTGAAAGTGCTCATGCATTTATCTTGAGAGTTAAGTCCCTAAGTGATGATTTAGCATGCATTGATGAGAACATAAAAGATGGTGAAATAGTCCAAGTTATGTTGAATGGTTTGCTAAATGAACATGCTAACCTTGTGCAAAGTTTTGCCATTCAAAGAGTCTTGCCAAGTGTGGTTGACTTGCAAGAAATCTTATTGGCTGAAGAACATAGGTTGCAATCAAAGCTTGATGGTGCATCCTTGCAAGGTGGAGGTGAAGAGGCTTTCTTCACAAAAGGCAAATTCAAGGGCAAAGGTAAAGGCAAAGGGAAATGGTCCAAAGGTGGTAACTTTGATCATGATGATCACTCTTCCTCTTCCTCTTCTACTAAGAACAATAAGTCAAAGTTCAAGTGCTTTTATTGTGGGATAAAAGGTCATTTTGCAAATGAATGTTATAAGAAGAAAAGAGAGCAAGGAGAGAGGCAAGGAAATCTTACAATAGATGAGGAAGAACATAACACATGTGAATCACTTGTTATGACTTCAAGTTTGTTAGCCAACATAGATGATAATGATCCTTGGTGGATTGATAGTGGAGCCTCATCTCACATGACAAGACATAAGGAATACTTTACATCCTTATTGTCTTATGAGGGAGAAGGTAACATCATCTACACTGCAAATGATGGTCAATGTGACATCAAAGGCATAGGCACTATTCCTATTTCCCTTTCAACAAATAGGAAAGCAAATCTTGAAAATGTCTTGTACATTCCTTCAATCACTAAGAATTTGCTTAGTGTAAGTCAAATGATTGACAAAGGACTTGATGTGGAGTTCATTGGAGATGCATGTTTGATAAGTAAATGTGGATCCTTGATTGCTCAAGGTAGGAGGCATGGTAAACTTTTCAAGCTTGATGCATGTGTGATCTCTAATCATGAAGGATGTATGGCTAGGGAGCAATTGACAAACCAAGAAGTTTGGCACAAGAGGTTGGGCCATCCCAACTTCAAATCTTTGGAGGTAATGGCAAAGAAAGAGCTTGTTCTTGGTCTCCCTAAAAGTCTTGTTGCAAACAATAGTGTTTGTGAACATTGTGCCTTGTCCAAATCTCATAGACTTGCTTATTCTAGATCTACTTCTAGATCTAAAGAAGCTTTTCAACTTGTGCATTCTGATATTCATTCTTCTAGTACAACTAGCAATGGTGGGGCAAAGATGTATGCAACTTTCATTGATGACTTTAGTAGGTATACTTGGATCTATCTTCTTAAAAGTAAGGATGAAGTGTTTGCTGCATTTGTCAAGTTCAAGAATGAAATGGAAAACCAATTCAATACAAAGATCAAATGCTTAAGATCTGATAATGGAGGGGAATACACCTCAAATAGGTTCAAAGACTTTTGTATAGCACATGGGATTAAGAGGGAGATGTCTAGTCCTAGGACTCCACAACAGAATGGAGTGGCCGAGAGGAAGAATAGAACCCTTTGTGAATGTGCCAAGGCAATGAGACTACATGCTAATCTTGCTAAGTCTTTTTGGGGGGAAGCTTTAGCATGTGCTAACTATCTATGTAATAGATGGACAAGTGCTTCCTTGGATGGTAAAACTCCTCATGAGGTTCTTTATGGTAGAAGGCCGAGTGTCAAGCATTGTAGGATCTTTGGATGTACATGTTTTGTCAATATCACACTTGATGATAGAACTAAAGAAGATCCTTCATCAAAGAAGGGTGTGTTTGTTGGCTATAGTGAAGTAAGCAAGGCTTACAAAGTGTACATTCCTTCTACAAAGAAAGTTGTCATAAGTAGGGATGTCATCTTTCATGAAGAGAATGTTTCCAATGTTGTTGATGTTGATGTTGATGTGCCTACTAATCATCATGATGTGCAAGATGTCTTGGATGAAGATGGAGATGCCACTCCAAAGCAAACTTCAAGGAAGACTCAAAGGCAAAGGGCTAAGCCATCAAGGCTAACCTATGATGAAAAAGGAAAGCAAGTGGTGGACAACTCTAACTTTGCTTTTCTTACCTCTTTTGATGAACCAACTTGTGTAGATGAAGCAATTCAAAAGAAGGAATGGATCCAAGCCATGGATCATGAGCATCAAGCACTCATCAAAAGCAACACATGGAGGTTGGTAAAGCTTCCAAAGGACAAGAAGGCAATTGGTTGTAAGTGGATCTTCAAGATCAAGACAAATCAAGATGGATCAATCAACAAGTACAAGGCAAGGTTGGTGGCAAAGGGGTATGCTCAAGAATATGGTATTGACTATGATGAGACCTTTGCACCCGTGGCAAAGATGGTAACTATTCGAATCCTAATCTCTCTTGCAACTCTTTATGATTGGGATATGTGGCAAATGGATGTTACTAATGCCTTCTTGAATGGTGATCTTGAAGAAGATATTTACATGGAGCAACCCGAGGGCTATGTTTCACATGATGAGCCTAATCATGTGTGCTATCTCCAAAAGAGTTTGTATGGGCTAAAGCAAGCACCAAGGAGTTGGTATGCTAAGCTCAATTCCTTCTTACTTTCTCAAAACTTTGTTATGAGTGAGTATGATCATTCTCTCTACTTTAGATTGAATGAAAATGATATCACTTTACTTTTGATCTATGTTGATGACATTATCTTAAGTGGTGGTAACAATCTAGATATAGATGAAATCAAGATGGCACTCAAAAGAGAGTTTGAAATTCAAGATCTTGGTAAACTTCATTATATCTTAGGAATAGAGATTATTAGAACTTCTAAATCTACATTCATATGTCAAGAAAAGTATGTTAACTCTATTCTAAAAAGGTTTCATATGGAAGATTGTAAAGTTGTTTCTACTCCTATGGAATCAAATGTAAAGCTAACTACAAGAAGTAATGAAAGATCCTTCAAGGACATTACTCTCTATAGAAAGCTAATAGGATCTCTTATATGGTTAACCATCACAAGACCTGATCTAAGCTTTGTGGTTGGTAAACTAAGTCAATTTATGCAAGATCCTAGTGAGGCTCATTGGAAGCTAGGAAAGAGAGTACTTAGATACATCTCGGGATCTAGAGATTTTGGCATCTTGTATGGAGGTACTACACCTAACCTTTGTGGATTTTCAGATTCAGATTTTGCAGGTGATCAAATGGATAGGAAGTCAACAAGTGCCTTTGCAATCTATCTTGGAGATGGAGTGGTCTCATGGCTATCAAAGAAGCAACCAACTATCTCTCTATCTTCCACCGAAGCCGAGTACAAGGCATTAACAACATGCACCAAGGAGATTCTTTGGATCAAGAGGATGTTATTGGATCTTCACTTGCTGGAACCAGAGAATACTCCAATCATACTTTGTGATAACCTTTCAGCCCAAAGCTTGGCAAGCAATCCTGTTTTTCATGCAAGGAGCAAGCACATTGAGATTGCTCACCATTTTGTGAGAGATCAAGTCATTGCCAAAGAGGTGGAGCTTCAACATGTCTCTTCAAAGGAGTGTGTGGCTGATATCCTCACCAAACCATTGGGAAAGGACCTATATTTAATGCATAGATCTAATCTTGGAATGTGCTCAAAGACTATGTTGAAACTAGCATCCAATGTTGAAGAGGGAGTGTGAAAATTGTCAACATTTCCTAGCTAGTTTGAGGCCTAAATTGGCTAAAATTGTAAATAGTTTTGGTTCTGGAGTTTCACACGTGTGAACCAGGCCACAATGTTTTTATTTACTGTATTTTTTCAGTATGATGAAGTGTCAAACTTCATACCCTTCAAAATGAGACCATTTTGATGTATTTTGGTCATATAAGCCATTTTTAGCTATTTTTCCTATATAGGGAATATCTAGGGTCAAGTACCTTCTAGAGAGAGGAGAGAGAGTCATCTTCCTCATCCATAAATAGTAGGGAAGTCGTGGAAAACAGGTTGGAGAAACCTTTTGTATGCTTCATTGAGATCAATAGATCATTGTCATTGTTTCTTCCTCCATTGAGAGCATTGTTGTGTGTATTGTCTTCAAGCTATTGTGTATGATCTTAGGTGCTTTCCAAAAGTGGTAGGCTGATGTATTATGGACTGTATAATGCTATTTTGGGCCGCACTTGATGTTTATGGAAGTTTCCATTTGTGATAAATGCTTTTTGATCAAGTTCTTTGCATTCTAGGTAGCATAGAATGTGTTGCCAATTCCTAGCTTATGTAGTTTGGAGTGCAAGCATTCAAGCCAATGATCTTGGAGTTTAGATCCACTTAGGATCTGTATTTTTCACATGGATCACTTGTGCAAGGCTTGAGACTAAACCGAGAGCATCACCAGAATCTACTGTCATGGAGGTGGTACCAGCAGGAGGACCTGGTGGTACTGTCTTTAGTTGGCATGGAGCTTGTCCACGTGGTTCTTCTTCTTCAAATATGTCTTTTTTTTCGTAGCCCTCAGGTACTATGGAGTCGAACTGTTTTGGTGACTTGACAGCTGGCCCGACTTGAATTGTATCTGGCACCTGAGTTGCGATGATTTCTGTGGTTCCTCTTGAAAAGTGTCTTGAAAAATATTTCTCAAATCATGGACAGTCTCAAATTCTCTTCCAGGGGAATGGAGTTCAAAGGGCGCTGGACTCTGGGACATGACAAAAATTTCTGAGGCCCCAAGGGTGTCGGAATCATCGAACATGTCCATGAAATACTGAGTATTTGGTGATAATACTCTCGTGTTTGGGGGTGAGACAACCTGGGTAGTTGTGATGGGAATGGAGTCCCAATGGTCACAGACTATCCTTGAGAGGAAGCAGAGGCGTGTGGAATAGGTAGTTCAAGGCGAATAGCAATGGGGAATGAAAGCACAACTGAAGATGTCTGTCTAGTCCTTCGATGTGACACGGAAGGCGAGTAAAGAATAGCGATCTTGTTGCATACACGACGATGACTATGTGAGGTAGATGCCTGGTGAGATGACTCTGCCAGTGCTTCTTCATAAATAGACAACACGAACTCGGCAACAAACCCACGAAGCCTCTCCTCTAGATAAGAGATGGATAATAGAGAGAGGAGAGGGATAGCCACAAATTGCTGCTTGGTGTTCTCCTTGATTGCCCTATTCAACTCTCCAAAACCGTCTTATACCAGTTATAAGACTCGAGAAATTGAATAATTTGAAGAGTTCAATATAGCACTAGAATCCAAAAGATAGGCACTTATGGATGCCATCTTCAATGATAGGGAGATAGATTCAATGAAACAAGATAGATTGTACAAGCTATGATCACAACTAGCTATCCCACTCTCTTTGGGACTTGAGATATATCACTCTCTGATTTTTCAACAAGATCTAAGGTGATCTTGAGCTTGATCAATCTTCAAGATCCAAACTAGATCCAAACCTAGCTCAATTTACTATAGATTTGATCAAAACTAGTCTCATCCTTGATCTCAACTTCAAAGAAGGGTGAATCCACCTATACTGAACCAAAAGCACTTTAGAGCACACAAATGTCTCACAAATAAGGCCCTCTAGATTCATGTTGAATCACATTGACATATTCAATCACAAACCTATCCAAAATTGAGTAAAAAAAAACACAATTTTTAGTAGTTTTGCATTTCTAGATGAAGAAAACATCAAAACACTCGATCTGAACCTAAAAGGTGTATTTTAGGACCTTAAGAAGCCTAAGAACGACCTAATTATGCTCTCAAATGGCTGATCCAAATTCCTAAAGGGTGGTGGCATTCAAATCCTTATGGAAATCTCTACTAGGAGAGATGTACTCCAAGATTCAACTCATAAGAACTTTCTAATTTGGTTAGGTTGAATGGAAAGGGTCAATCTCGGTTCTTGCAGCTATAACTCAGCAAAACAAGTCCCTTTTGATCTATTCTCACTCAAATGAAACCAAATTTGGAGGTACAATCACTAGATTAGCAACTAGTAGCAAGGACAAAGCCAATACTACTTAAATCTAGGATCTAAGCTTGAGAAAATCAAATCTTAAACAAACTTTTGATTAGGCTCTGATACCATGAAATTTTTTTACAAAACACTCAATCCAAATCAATCCTAAAAGTAATGGAGAATGCACAAATCAAATATCTAGATCCAAAGTATGAGCTATAATCAAGACTAGTTACCAAAACTAGCTAATTTGGCATTTAACTCCCCAATGGCCACATAGATTTGATCAAATACACAAAATTAAAGTGCAGCAAGCATACTAGACCTATAATCAGCTTCAGTACCTTCCAAAACATGTAATTAATGCATAAAATCACTCAAAGACAATGTTGATGGAAGTGAAAAAAGTCGATTTTTCTTCATATTTGGATGGAGATCCCATCACATCTTTATACACTTCGAGCTTGAATCTGAAAATTTAGGTCATCTTTGACCTTATAATACCCTAACCCTAACATCTAACCTAATAGGTCATTGGATCCACCCTAATATGGGGTCAAGATCTCAAGATCCAAAAACAATGTAAAACATGCTATTTTTAGCTCTTAGAATTTCTCTAGCTTAAACACATTTTGGCCTCATTTCAAAGATGCTATCACAATGTAATATGAGTAATGAAGTCTTCATAAAGCATCCTATGCTACTTATCACGTGTGAAATCTATTTACATGGCCATTTTGCCAATTACAATGCATGTGACCAAAATTGATCAAAGCTAGAATTGTGAAATTTCAATACTCCTCCTCACAATCCAGCTAGATGATAACATAACATCACTAATTAAGCCAAGGGATGATCTAAGCTTCAAAAAAGAATTCTTTTGAAGAGTCTTTGTCAATATATCAGCAATGCATTCTTCACTTGAAACATGCTCCAATGAGACCTCCTTAGCTTGGACTTTTTCTCTTACAAAGTGGTGAGCAATTTCTATGTGCTTGCTCCTTGCATGGTAGATTGGATTGGATGCTAGGTGCTAAGCTGAGATGTTTTCATTGTAGATGAGTGGAATTACACCTGATCTGATCACTTTGAGATCCTCAAGCAACCTCTTGATCCATAGTACTTCCTTGGTTGTGGTTGTTAGAGCCTTGTTCTCGGCCTCGGTTGATGAAAGAGATATTGTTTCTTGCTTTTTTGATAGCCAAGAAACCACACCTTCTCCAATGAAAGTTACAAAGGCAATTGTTGACTTTCTATCCTTCCTGTCCTCTAAAAAATCTGAATTACTAAAATCATGCAAGTTAATGGATTCACCTCTATAAAGGATCCCAAAATCTAGTGTGCCCAAGATGTATCTCAATATTCTTTTGGCACATTTCCAATGGATAACTAATGGATCTTGCATATTTTGACTAAGCTTACAAACACAATAGCAAATATTAGGTCTTGTTATGGTTATCCACATTAAGGAGCCAATAAGTTTGCTATAAAGAGTGATGTCCTTGAAGGATCTTTCATCCTCTTTATTGGTTACTTTTACATCATGCTCCATAGGAGTCTCTACATGCTTGCATCCATGCATGTTAAATCTATTGAGTAATGAAATAACATACTTAGATTGACGAATGAAGACATAATCTAAAGATCTAAGTACTTCCATACCCAAAATGAAGTGCAAATGTCCGAGATCTACCATCTTAAACTCTTAGTTTTCTCAACACCTTCTAAATCATACTCACTAAGTATGATATCATCAACATAAAGTAATACAAGTACAATGTCTTTTTCACTAAATATTATGTACAAAGTGGGATCATACTCACTAGGAGTAAATCCAACAGAGATAAGAAAAGTATTGAGCCTGGTGTTCCAAGTTCTAGAAGCTTGTTTCAAACCATGCAAGCTCCTCTTTAGATGGCACACCTTGTCTCCATACCTTGCTTGATGAAGCCCTCGATCTACTCCATGAATATGTCCTCTTCCAAATGGCCATTTAAAAATTTATTTGACACATCCATTTGAAACAACAACCAACCAAAGTGAGAATCAAGAGCAATGATTAGTCTTATGGTGACCATATTTGCCACGGGTGAAAGAGTCTCATCATAATCTATGTCGTTTGATTGAGCATACCCCTTGGCTACAAGCCTTGCCTTGTGCTTAGAAACACTCCCATCTTGATTCAACTTTAGTTTATAAACCCACTTACATCCAATCACATTCTGATCCATAGGTAGATCAACAAGCATCCAAGTATCATTCTCCATCAATGCATACATAACTTGAAATCACTCCTTTCATTCTAAGGCGTCACTAACACTCCATTCTAATTTTCCAGATTGAATAGTTACTAGAATTGAGCCTCTCACTAGCTTCAAGAAGATATGCATCAATGTATGTCATCTTACTAGACTCAAGTACACGTAGGTACACTTAGGCTCTCCCTACTCTCTTTTTTAGAATTTAGACTCAAAGGCAAATCTCTTCAATCACTCAAAACTCAAGAAGCAAGATCTAGAATGATCTTAAATTCAAAAAGAACTTCGGAATAAAATTCTACTCTCACTATTCACTTGATTGTCTAGATTTGACTCTTGGAAGAGCTCCAGCCTTCCTATGGTGATCAAAATGACTTTAGTCTCTCTCAGTCTCTCTCTCTCTCTCTCTCTCTCTCTCTCTCTCTCTCTCTCTCTCTCTCTCTCTCTCTCTCTCTCTCTCTCTCTCTCTCTCTCTCTCTCTCTCTCTCTCTCTCTCTCTCTCTCTCTCTCTCTCTCTCTCTCTCTCTCTCTCTCTCTCTCTCTCTCTCTCTCTCTCTCTAGGACTAAAAAGCATCAGCCAATTTACTCTCTCTCAATGATTAAGTGATGTCATAAAGATCTATCACGAATTCACATCAAATCTAATATGAAGCAATTGAATTTTACAAGACAAATCACTCCACAACAACAAAATGCGTGATTTTTGACACAAGGTTCCGACGGATTCAAAAAAATTTCATAATCCATCAGAATCTGACATAATAATACGTCGAAATCTGACAATCTGACACAAAAAATAAAAAATTGCCAAAAAAAAAAATTTGCCGAAATTTTTTTTTATGAACGTCAGATTTCGACACACAATAAATATGTCGGAATCCAACATCCCATTTCAGAGACTGGACCTTTTTAATTGATGACATCACCTGTCCGTGCATAAAAAAAAAAGCATAAAGCGGATGTCGGATTCCAACGGATAGTACAGATGTCGGAATCCGACGTCCATGACAGAATTCTCAAAGCCACGTTATTTTTCTAGGGTTTCTCATTTTTTATTCTTGCAGGAGATTGTTCGGGATTGGCTTTTGGCGCTAGTCCTCAACTCTATCAATCTCATTTGTCTCATTCCAAGTACGATTCTTTTGTTTTGTTATGTGCAACTAAGATTTCTTTCTTTGTAACTTTTTTTTGTATACTATCTTCCTTGTATTGTATATTTTGTTTTCTCTTTGTTTTGTATTGTATACTATCTCAATGAAGCCACGGAATCATGGCCATAATTTAGATCTTTGAGGATACAATTACCTGCACGGTAGCGGCCCCCCATGGAAGTGAAATAGCAATGTAGCCAGTCAATCTGTAATCAAAATCTAGGTAATCTGTTATGAGCTTTTGGTTGCAGTTCTTGTCTATTCTACAACATGTACTTACCCAGTCATGTTACCCTACCTACGGACAGTTATACATGCTATCCTAACAACACTATCTCCTAACAATTCATCACTTGTCTGCAGGGCATTTTCCTAACTATAGGTTGCTGGAAAATAAGCCATGTATTAGGCTCTTGATAGTCTACAAGCCCTGAAATCGTTGATTATTGATATTTTTGGACATCTTTTAGTTGTCTAATTTTGTGCATTTATAGTGCTATAGGACCACTAATTTGTAAGTAGATCCAATCTGTCCATCGCTAGTTTGGAGGCCAATCTTATAAATCTCTAAATCATTAGTCAGAAAGCAACCACAAACTTGGTCCTAAAAGCATTATTTACAAAGAACATACTATTACATCAAACTCTTCTTATGGTATTAGGGTTTAGGATTTAGATTCTAAGCACTCTTATGTGTAGCATGAACCTTGCGTTTTGTGGCATTCTACCTAATTGTAAACCTTGTCTGTGAGCTCATTTTTGGCCCTATCCACCCTACCTAGATTAGGATCAAATCTACACCCTTCTAAGATATCTACCTTTGGCCATTTGTTCCTATGTTTTCAAACCTGTGAAGTATGGCATCTGCTTGTGGCCCTTTGTTGAGGTTTATTGGTGACCTACAGACCCTACAACAGTGAGACTTTCAGTCCAGTAGTCAAACATTCATCGATCCGAGTCCTGCTATCATATGTTGTAGCTGCTGACCTTGATTTCAAGCTGTAAAGTGCCTTATGGAGTTTATAGACATGATTCTTCATACCTTTCAAAACATATCCTTTGGGCTGGATCATGTAGATGTCTTCTTGTATAGCTCCATTCAGATAAGTTGTTTGCACATCAAATTGATGCAACTGACAGGAATAAATCCTTCATCTTCCTTACAAAAGAAGTGAGATCTTTGTCGTCCCACTGCAGGTCCGTCAACTAATCTTCTAGCATCATTATTTGACTTTTTGATTTCATTTGAAACCTCGTGAGCAGTGTATCCCACATCTCCTTAGCTTTGGAGAGTGTAGCCAGGTCAAGTGTGAGACTATCTTCGATGGATGAAGATAGCAAGGCTACTGCCTTGTCATTTTTCTCCCTTCATTCGCGTAGCTCTTTGCCTAATGTCATGGGCATCTCTTCTTACCTTTTCCAATCAAGACATCCTTCCTTTTGATCAAACAGACATCTCCATCAAACTCCACCTTCCTTCACCCTTTAGTATCAATGATGTCTTAACGTTTCAGGCTAGAAAGTTAGATCCTGAAGAATCAAGAACTATACAGATCTTGCTCTGTATGCTGCTGATTGAAGCCATTGCTTCTGAAGTGTGTTCTCTTGTTGATGGTTGTTTGTTTGAATGCTCGGCCTCCTGGATCTGATAGTTTTTCGGCTATGTCAGACTATGACAAGGTAGGCTCTGATACCACTGATGAGAAACGCATGTGCAGTAGCAAAGAAATTGCGAACGTGAAATGCAACAAATGATTCGGATGGATTTCAGATATGACTGCTAGTCACTACCAGTTGTATCATTCCTATAGTCCTCCAGAATGTAGACGGACACCGCCTTTTGGTCTTCGTGTCTTTTTCATCTTTCGTCCTTGCCATTGAGCTTTTATGGGTCCAAGAACATTTCTTCTTTGTGTTTAGGTATCCACGAACATTCTCCAGTCAACGAACATTTGAGCATCATCTTCGGGTTGTCAGTCCTCGAAGCTTTGGTACACTTCGCATCCGGGTAGCTCCCTTGCATTTCTGCAAACTTGAGCTCTAAAGCTAGAAAAGCTTTGTGGCTCGAAACAAATTGTTTTTTCAGCTCTATCTCAAAGCGTGGTAACTTTATGACTCCTAGACTTCTCCTCTGCCTCTCAAACAAACCTTTGTCTAAGGCTTTGGTGAAGATGTCTGACACCATCTACTTTGTTCCAATGAAGCTGGTCTTCAACTCGTTTCTGGTGACTAGGTCCCTTATCAAATGGTACTTGATTGCAATGTGTTTCGTCTTTGAGTGAAACACATGATCTTTCATCAAATGTATTGCAGAAGTATTGTCCATCTACAAAATAAGAGGCTCTTTGGTGTTCTCACCTAGTCCATCAAGGAACTGTTTGAGCCATATGATTTTGTTGGCCATCTTTGCAGGTGCAACGTATTCAGCTTTGTAGGATGACTAAGTTATAATGGTCTGCTTCTTGCTGACTCGAAGAATTGTTGCACTTGCTGCAATGGTGCATCCTCCTGAGACACTTTTATAGTCATCTTTGAGTGATGCCCAACGTGCATCGATGTAGGAGTGCATCTGAAATCGTGCATTACAAGAATAATACAACCCATAATCTTTCATCTGCTGAAGGTACTATAAGATTCGCTTTGCGATCTTCCAGTGT
Organism: Diphasiastrum complanatum; assembly: GCA_029204225.1. Taxonomy (NCBI): domain Eukaryota; kingdom Viridiplantae; phylum Streptophyta; class Lycopodiopsida; order Lycopodiales; family Lycopodiaceae; genus Diphasiastrum; species Diphasiastrum complanatum. Next base: position 68,677,135 of record CM055095.1, on the reverse strand, counting down.
GCTAAGCCTAGATTCGTGCTGAATTGGCTCATTCTGAACACGACATAAGCTAGATACATCAAAGATACAATCAGCCTCCTATAAGACGTGTGCCGCATAATCTCTTTCTCTTCTTTAGTCTTCAAATAATCTTCATTCGTCATGATTGTTTCTGCAAGCATTGGGGTATTTGCCCCTTTGCAATCTGTCATCTCAAAATCATCAAGGATTTTCTGGATGTACCTCGACTAATGAATGTATAGCTTTCCTTCGTCATAGTCGTGGTCGATTTGCAAGCCTAGATAACATCTGGCTTCTCCTAGGTTTGTTATCCTGAAATCTTTTGAGATATCGCTCTTCACTCCTGCAATCAGCTCTTCACTTCTGCATAGTTTCAGGGTGTCGTCCACATACACAACAACAATGATGATCTCCTCGTCTGTGATCCTTATGTAGACATTGGAATCAGCCATCAGTGGCTCAAATCCGAAGGATATCAGGACATGATCTTTCTTCTTATACCATTGTCGTGCGGATTGCTTCAGACCATAGATACTTCTATGCATTCGACATACATAGGTAGGAAGTGAGTCGCAGATATAACCTGGAGGTTGATCCATGTAGACTTTTTCGTCTAGCTTGCCATGTAAGAACGTTGTCTTCTCATCAACGATGTGAATCATGAGGTTGAATGCAGCTGCATATGTAAATAGTAGACATAAGGATGCATGTTTTACCACTGGAGAGAAGGTCTTAGTGTAGTCGATACCGTACTTCTGAGAGAATTTTTTCGCTACAAATATGGCCTTGTATCTTGAAACATCTCCATTTAGTCCATACTTGAGCTTGTAAACCCATTTGCATTGCGCTTCTCTAGCACCAATTGCAATGTCCATACCTCATTCTTCTTCATGGATTTGATCTCCTCGTTCATGGCTTGGATCCATTTGTCCTTGTTTGGATTGCCGATGGCTTTTTCGAATGTTTGTGGTTCGCCATTGAATCCACGAAACTCTTCGGATGTTGAAGTCGAGTACCTTGCTGGCACTCTCTTTTCTTTGGTTAATCTCCTGGGAACATCCTTCACCTAAATACTGCTTTTAATGACAATTTTTAGAATCGAAACCTATCGACAACTTTTCTTGTTTGCAAAAGAATGAAGAAAGTCCAAATACTTTTATTTTGAGAGTGAAAGCATTCAATGATGAGTTAGCATTAGGGGATATTAGAACTCAAAATGGGCCCTTTGTCAAGATGCTATTTTTGACTTCGCACGCTTTCAATGCTTATGTGTCCCAATGAATGGTGTCCATCTGTGAGGAACTGTAACAATGGTTGACGGATGGAAATTGTATTTAACTTTCCCAGCCAAATTTTTGTGATTTTTAACTATCCCGCCAAGCAAAACAAACAATGGTGATTGGACCACAGTTACTACCCGAATACTCTTATGATGCCCGACATTGTTCACTCGAGGTTGATTTGACATCAATAGTCATAAATTGTGGTTAACTAATCCTTGTAGTTAAGGAACTTCTTGTCATTCATAGGTATACCTCTCATTTTCTTCATTCTATCTCTCATTTTCTTGTCATTCTTAGGTTTACCTCGCAATCTCTACATTCTCTCCGATCTCAGCTTGTGTACTCGTATTTTCGACTAATGGCTACACATAATCGGAGACCAAGAGGAACCATTGATGCAATCAATATTTGCAATGAAAAAAATGCAGAAGATCAAGGGATACCAAGAATATATCGAAAATATCAATGGATCTTGATGCATCCCTCTGCAAAAGGCTCATTTCGAAAAAGAAAAAGATCAGATAACATATATAGAAGCTCTTGGAAAGGCAGGATAATGGATTTTAAAGTATCACCTACCGGTCAATCTATCATGGAAGTTTTAGTTCAACATGCTTATCATCACAATGAGCTCAACATTCATGATCTGAATCCAAATGATAGAAGGAAATGCAATTGTAAGTTCTCAGATTCAATTTTTTTATATTTAGCATTTTCTTTAAATTATATTTTTCTTGAGATGTTTTTGTTGGTTTTGCAGATTTGTATCCATCAAATTTTTTTGAATGGCAATCAGTTTAATCGATTGCAGAAATAATCGATGTCATACATTCGGATATCGGTATTTTACAATATGAAGGTCGTTCTCCAAAATCACTTTTAGAGTCAAGAGTTTTTTTTTATGATCACACCTATTTTCCTGAAATTGCTGCATCAGGTTAAATTCATTCCTCACTCAAAAAATCTTTTGATCTAGGCTATATATTGATATTTAGAGTGTATTAAAATGTGGCACTGGGTCAAAGAATAATAGATTAAGTTGGTATCTACCTTTTACTATTTTTGTTGATTTTTTTTCCAAATGCAATGTTCGGAGAACGAAAACAATGTTTATTTGTAAGGACTTGAGTGCTAATATAAATGCCGAGTTGGTGGATGATGGTTGGGATACAAAACAAAATCAGCAAGTTGAGTGCAGAGTATGTTACTCATCCATGACATTTAGATATCACATCGAGAAACAAATGCCTAATGGGTTAAATGCAAAAATATTTGGAAGCCACTTGATCAAGATTTTGGCATAAACCCTCAAGAGCAACTTCAGATAACAGTGAAAAGAAATGACAACATTCTTGCAATGGTTGAGGTCGAGGAAGATTGGTGTCTCAATCACATTTGATCAGAACTAGACATGTTGCAATTCGATCTATCTCTGTACTATCAATTTCGATTGAATCCTCCCACATGGCAAGTGGATGTTCACACGTGTGTATAGAGTACTAGAAGATAAGAGTTGACCATTTTCCTTAGATCCTATTTTGTAGGGAATATTCCTATATTCTAGGAGACTAGCCTTTTGGATTTTAGTCATATTCTAGAAGGTCAACTATTGGATAAGGATCAAGGATGGATAAAATGGATAGATCTGAGTGATGTGGCACTCTTCACACGTGTGAAGGCCTGCTGGACTGTACCAGACTCATGGATGTACTTGATCCATAAAAGGATCATCATTTTGCTAAGAAAGATGATGAGACTTTTGCACTCTACACTTTTGTGAGATTTCTAGTCATTTGTCTTGTGATTTTTATGCATGATTGCTATCTAGTATCATTGTACTTGTTGTTTCAAGTGCAGGCCGTACAGTGGACAATACTCCACACGTGGGAAGCCGCTCTCACTAAAAAAATGATGTGTTGATCCATTGCTCTTGCTTAAATCCAAGTGTAGTGAATCTAGATCAAGATCTAATGTGTAGAACTTGATAGATTCATTGATTAAGCAACCAATAACTCTCTATGATTGTAAAGTACAATCATTATTGTCCTAAAAATTGTAAAATTTATCATTGAAGATTCAACAAACTTATCATCTGGAATTTCAGCAGATATGTAGAACACAAAAGCCATTCCTTTGATTAGAAGGCGACATATTCTTTTGTGGATATCACAATATATATTTCTTTTGAAATAGTCATGCAGGTTAGAGTACTTTTTATTGTGTTTATGCTTAGAGGATTGTTGGGAATGTACAAGGTCCTGAAAATGAACGAAACAAAAATTATCTATATCCATGACAGGAGTAGTAGTAATCAGAGAAAAATTATCAAGATAAGAAATTAAATTATAACAATTCTCATAAACTAGCTTATCGATATCGAAGGGAGCAAAAAAAATACTAGCAAAATAACTCTAATTTGTCAGATGGAATGTCACTAGTATTAAAAAAAATCCATAAGTTTGTCATCTGAGGCCATAGAGGAACTAGCCATATTAAATCCGATATCGGTTCAACGTGTCAGATAAATATCAATTGAGGAATAAAACAAAGTGCGCGCGTTGATCTAATATGGTAAGGCCGAGAATGAAATTTTCCGAAAAGCACTGGTCAGAAATGGCTGATATCGATTCAATGCGCCTGAATGAATACGAGCATGCACAGCAAGGGATGGTGCACGTCGATTTGATATTGGGAGAATGAAGAAAAACAAGAAGGCTAGAGAGTTCAAAATAAAAGATTATGGAATCGAAATATGAAAAGTGGTACACATATTTATAGCCAATTCCTGTTGATCACAACCATACATTTGTCAAATAACAAATTGTGATTTACAGCCTATATTTATCCACCAATCAGAATGACACTAATTTGTACCTTCATCGAAATACATTAACTAGTCTAGTACTAGATTCAATGAATCATCATTAGCCCTGCGCCGGAATAAATTAAATAGACAATCACTAACTTCCTAGAATAATCATTAAAAAAATTTTAAACAATTGATTAACAGATATCATTGAAAAATGTGAACGAGGAGAATTATTACAATCTCTCGTCCTATTTAAGCACCATAAAGACAAAAAAATTTCTTTTGAGATAATGTTCATTAAGAACATTTTCATAAGTCTTTCATTATGCGTTTTAGTATGATTTTTCTGCGTATGGGATATCGGATCAGCGCGCCTGGCAGACGATGTATTTGCTGCATTTGGATTGCGCGCATCGAATCGCTATTCTAGGACCAAAATATTATCGAAATTTTTGAAAAAATTGGACCTTATATGCATGATCAAAGTTTGATTCGGAAGACTCTTCATACTGGCCAAAGTTATGCAGAATCTATCGAATCAAGCTCTGATCATTCCTATTGCATCCAATATCGAATGAGCGCACAAGAATACATATTATGGTTGTCAAATGCTTTATATGCGCGTTGATTAGCTACCGGGTGAAGATCTGGCCTTTCGAATTTTCCAAAATTATAATTATTGGATATAAAAAAGGTCTTATATTCAAAGCTTAATGTTGTCAATTTCAGCATTAAATGGTAGAAGTGTGATTAATTGTAGATGTGACTATACTTTATTTGAAATTAGTTCTGGTTAATTCGATATGGACTAATCATTTTGATGACTGATGGATATTTAGATTGATTTGATTGACAAGCCTCTGAGTAATCATCATCATAATACGAGCCACCACGTTTGCAAACCACCATGCTTGCAATCATTTCTGATTTTCTCTATATAGACTGATCAACGACGCTCAATTTTTTTTGCTTATAGTTATTTGTATCCATGCGATATCGATTCAGCGCGCTCGAATATCACTTCCTTCAATATGCTCCTACTCGCTCGCGCCCATCCACTACCAGCTAACGGAATTGTTTAGCTCAGGTATCGCTTCGACGCATCCGATCTTAGGTCTGATTCTGAAATCAACATTATCACGCGCTGATCCGCTACTATACAGTAATGGCACGAACCAAGCACACAGCACGAGGGCATTCAGGTGGAATACCAATTTCAGGTGCGGGTAAGGAAAATCCACAACCACCACCTCGTCCACCACCACCTTGTCCTAGGCCAAGGGGTAGACGAAGAGACCCACCCTGGATCAAGGATATTCAGAAGCCTCAGAAGACAAATAATCTTCTGATTCCGAAATCTCACATACACAGGTCCATCAAGCAGGTGACAAGAAGTCTATCTGCAGATGTGAGATGGACGGTAACGGCAATTGAGGTGCTGCACACAACATATGAGAATTTTCAAGTGAATTTTTTTCTGATACTGTTGTTGCAGCTGTCCATGCCAAGAGGGTGACCATCATGCGTAAGGATCTTTTAATTGTGTTTTGTTCTTTTCATATACAAACTCCTATTAACTGATCTTTGATTAATTACATTTAACTGTGTTTATGTTTTTTTTCAGTAAATGCCCGAAGGTCTCCCCAATGGAGATAATGCACTTTAGGTAGGAGACCATAAAGATTGTGATCAAAAATTCATATCCAGTTGTAGTGGCCGAGTGTTCTCCACCCAAGCTACTTCCAACTGGAGAAATGGATTAGAGATCATAGATAGTTGATTTTGTTTAAATATTCATCCCACTTGATGTTAATGAGACACATGTGCAGATAATTTTAATAGAAATATACTTACAGTTTTTCTATGGTTGTTCTTACTTGTTAATTTTTTTCTCTTATCAATTTAGGTTATGATTCATTCATCTTCAATTTATACTGTTTTTTGACATGTTTGTTTTTCATTGCCTTGGTCTGCCTTGCCTTTACCATGGTCTTTTTTGGATAAGTTCAGAATGATGATCTGAACGAACCTTTGCCACAACCAATCCAAACATGCGACATTAGTTCACTTAGATTTGTTGCAGCAAAGCGTTGATCAGATCATCATTTGAACATATCCAAATATGCCAAGACAAGGACAATACTACCAAGGCAATGAAGACAAAAAATACAACCAATATATACAAGACTTCAACAAGGGCAAGCGTCGATTGTAGTGATCACTGGAGTTTAAGTGACTGAAGATCTCCCCAATGGAGATAGTGCATTTTATGTAGGAGACAATGAATCTTGCTATCGAAAACTCATATTATCCAGTTGCAATTACGTTGTGTTTTGCACCATGGAAATGGAGATCATAGAATTGAAAGAGCCTCATAGAGCATTTACTCATGCACATGCAAGGAAAAGCTAATTTGTAGGTGACTAGTCAACTTGACTAAAAACTAGTCATTTCATGTTCACGCTAGCTAGGATGATACAAAATCAATTTGGATATATACAAATATGAAAAGTACATCCTTTCACACGTGGGAACAGGCTCCACACGTGTGAAATCATATCATCAACATATTCTAATGTTTGATCAATACTTACATGAACCAATGTCAAGTGAGAAGTGACAATTTTCAACACTCCTCCTCACTTCTAACTTGGCAAATCTAGTGTACATCTATCTACAATTCCAAGAGCATATCTTAACTTAAAAAATGGATCTTTGGACAATGGTTTGGTTAAGATATCAGCTATGCATTCGGATGATGGTACATGATGTAGTTGCACTTCCTTGGATTGTACCTTCTCCCTCACAAAGTGGTGAGCTATCTCAATATGCTTTGTTCTAGCATGGAAGATAGGATTTGAAGCAATTTGTTGAGAAGCTTGATTGTCACAAAATATGTAAGGGATCTCCTCGGCCTCTAGCACATGTAGTTCCATCAAGAGTCTTCTTAGCCATAGGAGCTCTTTGGTTGTTGAAGTCAATGCCTTGTACTCGGCTTCACAAGAAGATAGTGAGATTGTATCTTGCTTTTTGGAAAGCCAAGATATCACTCCTCCACAAAGAAATGTTGCAAATGCACTAATGGACTTCCTATCCATCTTGTCACCTACAAAATCTGAATCCGAGTAGGCTCTCAAGTGCAAGTTAGATCCTTCATAAAGTATGCCAAAAAATCTAGTACTAGAAACATATCTAAGTACTCTCTTGGCACTTTTCCAATGATGAACTAAAGGAGCTTGCATACTTTGACTCAACTTGCTTACACAAAAACTTAAGTCAGGTCTAGTGATGGTTAAATAGATTAGAGAGCCTATAAGCTCCCTAAAGAGGGTGATGTCCTCAAAGGATGCTTTATCACCTTCATTAGTTGCTTTCACAACATGCTCCATAGGGGTGTCAATCCCCTTACAATCTTTCATACCAAATCTTTCAAGAATGGAAGTAGCATACTTAGATTGACTTATGATAGTACAATTTCTACTTCTAGACACTTCTATCCCAAGTATAAACTTTAGGAAGCCTAGATCTACCATCTTGAACTCACTAGATAAGTCAACTTGTACTTTGCCTATGCCATCATCATCATTTCCTGTCATAATGATGTCATCAACATAAAGAACCAAAATGATGATCTTTCCTTCATTACATTTGAAATATAAAGAAGGTTCATAAGCACTTAGTACAAAGCCAAGGGAATAGAGAAAATCATGCAACCTAGAGTACCAAGCTCTAGGTGCTTGCTTCAAGCCATATAGGCTCTTCCTTAAGTAGCACACCTTTTGCTCCTCACCAACCTTGATGAAGCCCTCGGGTTGCATCATGTAGATTTCCTCTTCTAAGAAGCCATTAAAGAAGCATTTGTCACATCCATTTGGTAGAGATCCCATTTGAACAAAGTAGCAACGCAAATGATTAATCTAATAGTTACAAGCTTAGCTACAAGTGCAAATGTTTCTTCATAATCCAATCCTTTTATTTGAAGAAATCCCTTAGCAACAAGCCTAGATTTGTATTTACTAATAGATCCATCTTGATTGTACTTGATTCTATAAATCCACTTACATGCAAGTGGTTTCTTTCCTCTTGGAAGATTTACAAGATTCCAAGTATGATTCTCTTCTAATGCATCATACTCTACTTGCATTGCATCTCTCCAAACTTTAGATTTACATGCTTCTTCAAAAGATGATGGTTCTTCAATCAATGTAGCTAAAAAAGAGTAAGAGGTAGAAGATGTAGAGCCTTCCTTTTGCTTTCCCTTGTCCACATAGGTAAGCCTTGAGGGCTCGGCCTTGCTCCTTGATGATCTTCTTGGCCCCTTTTGACTCGGATCCAAATCTCCATCCTCGGGTTTGTCATGATCCTCCTCGGGTTTGTCAAGATCCTCCTCGGATTTGTCAAGATCTTCAATGCACAATGGGTTAGATCCATTTGACAAGCTCTTAGCAAATTGTGACACATCAAACAGTACATCCTTGCTTACCTTTACTTTCTTGGATGTAGGATCATATATCCTATATTCCTTGCTATTTTCTCCATAGCCAACAAAGATTCCTTTGAAGGAGGTAGCATCTTCTTTTCTTCTAGTCTCCAAAGGAATGTGTACATAACAAGTACATCCAAAGATCTTAAAATCTTTTACATTGGGTTTCTTATCAAACAAGGCTTGATAAGGTGAGATCCCATCTATAGCACTACTAGGAAGTCTATTACACAAATAATCAGCACATGTTATGGCTTCTCCCCAAAATGAGATGGGAAGTGATGCATCAAGCCTCAAGGACTTTGCACACTCACATAGACTCCTATTTTTCCTCTCGGCCACCCCATTTTGTTGAGGGGTGTAGGAACAAGTGTATTGTAACTTAATACCATTGATCTCACAAAAATCTTTCATTTTATTGGAGGTGTACTCTCCTCCATTATCACATCTTAGTGCTTTGATAAAAGTACTAAGTTGTTTCTCTACTAGAGACTTGAACTTAATGAAAGCTTCATAAACAAGACTTTTCTTTGATAGTAACTCAATCCATGTGAATCTAGTACAATCATCTATAAAAGTTACATACATCAAGGCACCTCCATTACTTGCATGTGAAAAACTATGTACATCAGAATGTATGAGATCCAAGGGAGAGAGAGATCTTGATGAAGATTTCTTGTAAGAAGATTTGTGTGACTTTGCAAGGCCACATGCCTCACACATTTTTCCACACTTCTTGAAAGTTCTTGGTAGCCCGAGAGCTAGTTCCTTGCTTGCCATTGACTCCATAGATTGAAGATTAGGATGGCCTAATCTCTTATGCCAAGGCTCCACTTGAGTTAGCTCCTCCCTAGCCAAGTTCACACTTACACTTGCAACATTAGCATCCAACTTGAAAAGTCTACCTTGCTTAATGCCACTAGCTATGCACTTATCATTTTTCAAGGTGGAACAAACTCCATTCTTGAAATGTACATCTAGTCCATTGTCCATTAATTGTCCTACACTAAGCAAGTTTCTTGAAATGGTAGGAACATACAAAACATTATCTAGATCTATCCTTTTAGATGTGCCTAAACAAAGAGGTATAGTTCCTATGCCATCTATCTTGCATGCTTGATCACTAGCAGTGTATATTGACTTCTTAGAGTCATTACAAGATAGAAGAGTAGAAAAATAATGCTTGTTACAGGACATGTAGGAACTAGCCCCACTATCTATCCACCATGTGTCTTGACTTGAAGTTGGTGTAGATGCAACCATTAAGATGTGTTGAATCCATCCTCATATTCTTCCTCTTGAGCAATGTTCCCTTTATCTCCTTTGGCTTGTTGATTCTTATTCAAGTAGCATTCTGAGGCAAAGTGTCCTTTCTTTCCACAAAAGAAACACTTTAGTTTTGCCTTGTTCTTCACTTTGCCTTTGGAGGTAGATCCTTCATTCTTCATCTCGGCCTCCTTGCCTTGATTTTTCTTTAATGGATTTTGCTTTTTCTTGCCTTTAGATGTAAAGTTAGCTTTCTCCTCTCCTCCATTAAGTGACATGCTATCCATTCTTGTCTTGAGGTGTAGAAGCCTACTCTCCTCGGCCACAAGAACATTGTGCAACTTTTCAATGGATGGAAGAAAGTCTTGAATGGCAAATGATTGGACTAAGTTGGTAAACTCATCACTTAGACCATTCAAAATGATTTGTACTAGTTCTTGATCTTGGATCTTCTCTCCTATTGCACTTAACTCCTTGTTAAGAGATTTGATCCTAAGAACATACTCTTGTCCACTCTCTCCACTTCCTTTCATGCTTTGGAAAACTTGATTTCTTAGCATGAGGATTCTTGAAGTATTGTTGGATTCATAAATGCTCTTTAATGAATCCCAAGCCTCTTTGGATGAGGTACAAGAAGACACCTCTTTCAAGAGGTCATTGCATACATTTAACTTTATGCAATGTAGAGCTAATCTTGCTCTCTTCTTGTATTTGGCTTGTTCTTGGGGAGTTTGAGGCTCTTCCTCTACTCCTTGAACTATGTCATATAGATCATGGATCACTAGGAGTGATTCCATTCTCACTTTTCAAATGGAATAATTTGTGGAAGTGAGTCTCTCACTTGATTCCATCAAATATCCACCCATGGATGACATTTTAGAATGAATGCTCTTTTAAAAATCACAAAGATTTTTGAATTTTAAAAGATCTATGAAAAGGCCTAAAGCTTACTAGAATGCCTATAGGCTTGTCTCTATCAAACTAGCACACAAGCTTGAATGATACTCAAAGATCTTACCAAAAATTTCTAGCTTTCACTCTCACAAAAAAATTGCTTTACACTTTTCTTAGAGATTTCACTTAAACTAAGGATCTGAACAAATCAGCCTTTTAAGATCTGATCTTAGACTCTAAAAAGAAATGATTCAATGATCCAAAACACTATTTGGTCATAGGCATTAGTTAGAATGAATCTAGATCAATACTATGCTTCAAAAAAGCACCAAAAATGAACTAGTATTGTGATTTTGGGACCAACAAACACAAAGTAGCTTGAATTGAAAGTTGCTGTACGGTTTCACACGTGTGAAAAGTACATACACATCCTCCAAGTCGTTTTTATCCAAATGATTTCAAGCTATCACTCTAGAAGAACTCGCCCTCACTAGTATTGGCCAAAAAACAAATTTTGCCAATGATCTTTACAAGATTTATGATTCAATGATCACTCTCTTACTTAGCTCTGATACCATGATAAATTTTACAGTTTTTAGGACAATAATGATTGTACTTTACAATCATAGAGAGTTATTGGTTGCTTAATCAATGAATCTATCAAGTTCTACACATTAGATCTTGATCTAGATTCACTACACTTGGATTTAAGCAAGAGCAATGGATCAACACATCATTTTTTTTAGTGAGAGCGGCTTCACACGTGTGGAGTACTGTCCACTGTACGGCCTGCACCTGAAACAACAAGTACAATGATACTAGATAGCAATCATGCATAAAAATCACAAGACAAATGACTAGAAATCTCACAAAAGTGTAGAGTGCAAAAGTCTCATCATCTTTCTTAGCAAAATGATGATCCTTTTATGGATCAAGTACATCCATGAGTCTGGTATAGTCCAGCAGGCCTTCACACGTGTGAAGAGTGCCACATCACTCAGATCTATCCATTTTATCCATCCTTGATCCTTATCCAATAGTTGACCTTCTAGAATATGACTAAAATCCAAAAGGCTAGTCTCCTAGAATATAGGAATATTCCCTACAAAATAGGATCTAAGGAAAATGGTCAACTCTTATCTTCTAGTACTCTATACACACGTGTGAACATCCACTTTCCATGTGGGAGCATTTACTCATGCACATGCAAGGAAAAGCTAATTTGTAGGTGACTAGTCAACTTGACTAAAAACTAGTCATTTCATGTTCACACTAACTAGAATGATACAAAATCAATTTGGATATATACAAACATGAAAAGTACATCCTTTCACATGTGGAAACATGCTCCACACGTGTGAAATCATATCATCAACATATTCTAATGTTTGATCAATATTTACATGAACCAATGTCAAGTGAGAAGTGACAATTTTCAACATTCAACTGTTCCATTGATCGAAGCATCTGCACCTGCTCCAGTTGATGTAAATGATGCAGATACTGATATAGGAGTTGAAGCTGAAGCTTCTATGGCTTCAGACCATCAAAAAACTCTCCCTCGTTCTATAATCCTCTCTGATTCTCTTCCATCTGCATCTTGTGTTAATGAATTAACTCTACTCAATGTTCCTTTATATTTTATAAATAATAAATGTTATATTTCATTGAATGATATAGAAGATGTATTGAATCTGAGATAGGATGAAATCCTCTCAATTTTTGCTCAAAATTTATCAGAATATTCTGACATTGTTGATTACTCATATGATGACCTTGAAAGTGAGATAGATTATGATAAAGATGACAATTAGAAATATGGCAATGAGGCCTTGGAGGCCATGACTAAAGCCCATGAAAAGACTTTGCCTACAGAGGAAGAATTTTTGGAATTTCAAGAAAGATATCCCCCTAGGGCATATATCCCCTCCGAAAATGTAGAGGCCATTGGAGGACATGACATCAGCAGAACAAACATCATTAATTATGATGATTATGACCTAGTAAGTAGATATTATATTGGTATTGATATTGTTCAATTTTCTTATTTCTTATTGGTATTGATATTGTTCAGTTTTCTTATTGAGTTTGCAATGTTATGTGTCATTCTAAATTTATTTTCTTTTCTTGTTTACAGGATGCTATTGAAATAGATGCCTTTGGTATGAGACATGGAGGCGTACGAGGTGTATCAACCGGGAGAAAAGATGTTTCTTTATCTCATTATTTAAAAAAATTTCAAAATAATGAGATTTGTATATATCATCCATCTTATAATCCATATGCAACCACTATCATTATGGCCATCAAATCATTATCAGCTTGTTTAGGAGGCCATAAGTACGCAAGATGAACATATAAAATAATTTTTGTGAAGAGAGAGGAAAAATTTAAAATTTTTGGATCCATATGAAAAGAGATTATTTCTTCATGACAATACCATTCGTCTGAATCTTGAAGAGGATGATGATGATAATTAAATAATTTTCTGTAATAGATTTTTGATATATTACATGGTGGAGCTAAGATGTATGTAGCTTTCATTGATGATTTTAGTAGATTTTGTTGGATCTATCTACTAAAGAGCAAAGATGAAGTATATGATGTCTTTGTTAAGTTCAAAAATGCAAGGGAGAACCAATTTTCCACAAGGATCAAGTGCTTAAGGAGTGACAATGGTGGTGAGTACATATCTACCAAGTTCAAGGCCTTTTGTGATGAGCATGGGATCAAGAGGGAGTATACAACACCAAGGACTCCACAACAAAATGGAGTGGCTGAAAGGAAGAATAGGACTTTATGTGAGAGTGCTAAAGCCATGAGGTTAAGTGCTAATCTTGATAAACCATTTTGGGATCAAGCTTTGTTGTGTGCCAATTTCTTGTGCAATAGGTGGCCGAGTGCTATTTTGGATAGAAGGACACCTTTTGAGTGTAGAACACCTAATCAAAAAAATCTTGATTCTACTAATAAAGTGCGCAGTTTACTTAACAAAGGATGAGAAAGAAACGAACGCAAACTCGAAACATTTCTATTTGTGACCAACTCGAAAGATTCGCAAAATTTATCTTGCAGCCAACTCGACAGATTTGCGAAACAATTTTTTGTAAAAGCTTGTGGTTTCTTGTTGAAGCTCGAAAGATTCGCTTACTAAATATTGTCATGAAATATTTTGTTTCTTATTTAAAGCTCACCTGTCGCAAAATTGTCGTGAACAATTCAGGAAATATTTTGGATTCTTCTTTAAGCTCAGAGACTGTCATCTATCGTGAACAATTCATGAAACACGAAAATGTCGCGAAGAGACAAGTGAATTTGCTTAGTGTTGGCCAATTAATGGATAATGGCCTTGATGTACAATTTAAGCATGGAGTTTGTTCCATCCTTAGAAATGATGAATGTATAGCCAAAGGCTTTAAGCAAGGAGATTGTTTAAGCTTGATGCTAATATTGCAGTGGAGAGTGTTAACATGGCAAAGGTGGAGTTTTCAAAGGTGGAACTATGGCACAAGAGGTTGGGCCACCCCAACTTCAAAGCCATGGAATCTATGGTTGCAAAGGAGCTTGCAGTGGGACTCCCCAAGCATTTGTCAAAGTGTGAGAAGAGATGTGAAGCATGCAGCCTCTCAAAGGCTCACAAACTACCCTTCTCAAGATCTACATTGAAGATCAAGATCTACTCTTAAACTCATCCATGCGGATGTTCATAGCTTTTCACATGAGTCTAATGGTGGTGCCAAATATTATGTAATTTTCATTGATGACTATTCTAGATATTGTTGGATGTAGCTCTTGTCTAGCATATCAATGGTATTTGATTCTTTTGTAAAGTTCAAGAATTTGGTAGAAAATCAACTTAGTACCAAGATTAAGGTATTAAGGAGTGATAATGGAGGTGAATATATCTCCAATAAGTTCATTGACTTTTGTAGTTCTAATGGCATAAAGAGAGAGTTGTCATGTCCATACACCCCTCAACCGTAATGGAGTGAGTGAGAGAAGAAATAGATCTCTTTGTGAGTGTGATAAGGCCTTAAGGCTAGATGCTTCTCTATCCAAACCATTTTGGGGTGAAGCAATAACTTGTGCAAATTTTTTTTGCAATAGATTGCCAAACCAAGCCATTGGAGGAATCACACCATTTAAAGCTCTATTTGGAGAGAAGCTCAATCTCAAGGATCTCAAAGTTTTTGGATCCACTTGCTATGTACACCAATCCTTGGATAAGAGGAAGAAGGATGATGCAACATCCATCAAAGTCATCTTTGTGGGATATGGTGAGAATAGCAAAGGATATAGAGTCTTCAATCCCATCACTAGCAAGGTGATAGTGAGTAGGGATGTTATTTTTTATGAAGGACATGCTTGTGATTTGGATGATAATGCTACTAATCATCTTGATGTCAAGGATCATGCTAGGATGGAGGAGGAGCTTCCAAGTGAAGAAGAATTTGAGGATCCACCTCAAGATGCAAGAACTCCAAGAACTCCAAGAAGATCTACAAGGGCAAGGACTGAGCCACTGAGGCTCACCTATGATGGTCAAGGTGATCAAAGAGAAGGCTCATCATCTTTCACATCTTACACCTTTCTTACTTCAATGTTAGATGATCCAACATGCTATGAAGCTGCTTGTAAATCTAAAAGTTGGATGGATGCTATGCAAGTAGAGTATGATGCTCTCATTGACAATCATACTTGGGATCTTGTGGATCTTCCTCAAGGGAAGAAACCTCTTGATTGCAAGTGGGTATTTAGATTGAAGTATAATCAAGATGGATCAATAAGTAAGCATAAAGCTAGGCTTGTAGCCAAAGTTTTTTAACAAACCAAAGGCATTGATTATGATGAGACTTTTGCTCCTATGGCTAAGCTTGTTACTATTAGGTTGATCATTAGTCTTGTTCTACAACCTTCAATTGGGAGCTATTAGGCAATAGAGAAGGATATTTGTATCACTTGAACATTCGAACTCGAATCGAACAAGTGAATCAAACTCAGGAATCAAGAGATATACAGTGGCACAAGAGGTTATGTCACATGAACATGGAAGCCTTGTACCAAGCCAACAAAAGTCAAAGAAATGAAGGAGTTGAAATCAAAAGTAGAGATATTCGAACTACCTGCGAATCCTATCTTAAAAGCAAGATGACTAGAACACCTTTCAGTAAGGATGTTTATAAAGCAACTAAGGTATTTTAAATTGTGCATTCAGATATTTGTGGACCATTCGGAGTATTGTTGTTGGGTGATGCAAAATACTTCATAACATTTATTGATGACTTCAGCAAGTTCATTGTGGTATACTTTATTTGTACTAAATCAAAAGCTTTCGAGAAATTCGTTGAGTATAGAAATTGGGCTGAGAAGTAGACATGCAATAAGTTGAAGCTGATTTGCACATATCGTGGAGGTGAGTACATTTCCAATGAATTCAAGGCTTATTGTAATGATCGATGTATTATGCATACGAAGACTGCATCATACATACCTCAACACAATGGAATAGCTGAACGAAGGAATCGTAAACTTATGGAAGTGCAAGGTGTATGATGGCTCATGTGAAAGCACCAAAAATTCAAACACTTCCAACTCTCACTCACACGTGTGAGAAGTATTCAAAAAATAATCTAAGTAAAAACAAGCTGCTCTCCTCGGGTAGAGAGAGAAAAAGCATCATGAGCTCTCGGGTAGAGAGAGAAAGCTAGAAATCCAATAACTCACAAAATCCATAAAATCACCAAATCAATTAGCTTCAAAATGAGGAGTACATTGATACTAGTAGATCCACGAGCTACCACTATGCTTAACTATGATTGGACATACTTTGTCAACTCTTGATCCTATTGGACCATTGATCCATGCACCTCTTAATTCTATTGGACTATATTCAAGCACACCTCAATTTCTTATTGGACCTCACAAGGTTCCACCTCTAAATCCTATTGGACCTCCCGAAATTCATCAAACAAAAGCATTACACTTGTCTACACTCTAATTGGCACGTGTTTAGCCTCTTACTCTATTTTGGCTCAATAGTGGCATTACAAGTGGAAATGCATAATTTGCCATCTATGCCAAATTTATTCCTATCAACATCCTACACCTAGATGCTTGATGTAAAAAACATAAGACCCCTATATCTAACATAGATAATCTTTTTCAATTCTTCACACTCCTCCTAAAAAATTATCTATGAATATTTGAGCATTGATCTTGATATAACTCCAAGATTAGATCTATGCTTGATGAAAGCACTTTTGCTCAAAGGCTTAGTGAGTAGATCGGCAATACAAGAGGACGAGTTGACATGATCCAAACAGATTTCTCCTCCAATAAGCTTTTCTCTCACAAAATGGTGTGCCACTTCTATGTGCTTGCTTCTTGCATGAAATATGGGATTATTGGCAAGAGCTTGGGCCGAGATGTTATCACACTTGATCTTTGGTAGATCATCCTCCTTGATGCACTTTAGCTCCATTAATAACCTCTTGATCCAAAGCACCGCTTTGGTAGTTGTAGTGAGTGCTTTGTACTCGGCCTCACATGAAGAGAGAGATATAGTATCTTGCTTTTTGGAAAGCCAAGATATTAGATTGCCTCCAAGAAAGATAGTGTATGCACTAATAGACTTTCGATCCATCTCGTCACTTGCAAAGTCCGAATCCGAGTAGCCAACAATGGATAGATCTTCACTTTTATAGAGTAGACCATAATCACAAGATGAAGATACATATCTTAGAATCCTCTTGGCCATCTTCCAATGATGGATCTTATGATCTTGCATAAATTGACTCGATTTGTGCACACAAAAACTTAGTTCGGGCCTAGTAATGGTAAGCCAAATCAAGGAGCCTACAAGACTCCTAAAAAGTGTGATGTACTCAAAGGATATTTCATCACCTTCATTAGGATCTTTTACAATTTGCTCCATTGGAGTATCTATGCTCTTAGAATTTTCCATATGGAATTTTTTCAACAGAGTGAGCATATCTAGATTGGCATATAAAGACATGATATTCATAAAACTCAATTTCTAGGCATGTATCTCTCCTAGATCTTGCATTTTAAACTCACATCCAAGTGCTAGCTTGGTTTCATCAACTAGATTGATACAACTTCCACAAAGAATAATGTCATCAACATAAATTAGAAGAATGACAATATTGCTATCAACAAACTTTAAATACATGGAAGGATCATAGTCACTAAGAGTAAATCCTAGTGAGATAAGAAAATAATCAAGTCTTGAATACCATGATCTTGGTGCTTGCTTGAGTCCATAAAGACTTTTGAAGAGCAAGCACACTTTGGACTCATCCTTGATGAATCCTTGAGGTTGTTCCATACAGATCTCCTCTTCAAGATAACCATTTAGAAAAGCATTTGAAACATCTAATTGGAACACCTTCCACTTGAAAAAACAAGCAAGAGAAATAAGAATTATTATTGTCACCATCTTTGCAACGGGTGCAAAGGTCTCCTCATAATCAAGACCACGGATTTGAGCAAATCCTTTGGCACATAATCTTGCTTTATGCTTGTTGATGGTGCCATCATGATTGAACTTGATCCGAAATACCCACTTGCAACCAATCACATGCTTGTTGGATGGAGGATCCACAAGCTCCCAAGTATTGTTGGTTATCAATGCATCATACTCTTGCTTCATGGAATCATACCACTCCTTGGTATTGAGTGCCTCTTGTACATTCTTTGGCTCTTCATGCGAGACATAAAAAACATAATTAGCGGAATCAAGATCCACTTGTTTTCCTTTGTCAACATATGAGAGCCTCTTAGGCTCGGATCTATCTCTCATGGATCTTCTTGGTGAGAAAATCCGAGGAGAGTCTTCTTCAAATCTCGACCCCATCACATCATGATTGTCTTCAAAATCAATAATTTATGATGCATCCATAGATTTCTTGATCTCAGCCTCTTCAAAATATGAGTGTTGATCTTCATGAAAGACAACATCTCCACTTTCAATAACTTGAGAAGTAGAGAGTAAAAAGACTCTATAGGCCTTCTTGGTGGATGAGTATCCAACCATGATCCCTTTGCATGCACTAGGATCTTCCTTCTTCCTTGTTTCCAAGGGAATATGGACAAAGCATAAGCATCCAAAAACTCTAAGGTGATCAACCTTAGGCTTCTTCAAAAATAAGATTTCATATGGTGACTTTCCTCCAAGAGCTATATGTGGGAGCCTATTGCAAAGATAATTTGCACAATTAATGGCTTCTCCCCAAAAATCTTTGGGCAAAGATGCCTCAATTCTCATAGATTTTGCAAATTCACATAGAGATCTATTCTTTCTCTCGGCCACTCCATTTTGAGATGGAGAGTAGGCACAAGAGAACTCTCTTTTAATGCCTTCAAGCTCACAAAAATCTTGAAATTTATTGGAGATATATTCACCACCTCCATCACTTCTAAGAGCTTTAATATTGAATGAGAATTGCTTCTCTACATAAGCTTTGAAAATAAGAAAATGATCAAACACCATAGATTTAGAAGCAAGAAGATATATCCAAGTGAATCTTGTGTAATCATCAATGAAAGTAACAAAACAAGTGGCTCCTCCCTTGCTTGTAGTTGATGAGAAATGCACATCCGAGTGGATTAACTCCAAAGGATGCTTGCTTTTGATAGAAGATCTTGTAAATGGCTTTTTGTGAGATTTAGGAATAGCACAAGCATCACAAGGCTTGATCTTCTTGGAGACTGACTTTGGCAAGCCAATAGCTTTGGCTTCTTTGATCATAGAGAGCATGGATTTGTAGTTGCGATGTCCCAACCTCGTATGCCATAATTCCTCCATAGAGAGCTTGTTCACAAGAGCAACATTACAAGCATTCACATACTCATTTGGATCTAGTTTATAGATGCCTCCAAATCTAGATCCTAATGCAAGTATCTCATCATTCGTCTTGATAGTGCAAGTATCAACATTGAATTTTACATCAAGGCCATTATCAAGCAATTGGCCAACACTAATAAGATTCTTGGTAAGCTTAGGTACATAAAGAACTTTAGAGAGAGAAAGAACTTTAGAGGATGCAAGCTTCAAGGGAATGTTCCCTATGCCTTCAATAGGACATTCAAAATCATTTGCAGTGTATATTGATTTCTTGACTCCATCATAAGGTGCAATAGAAGAGAAAGAGTCCTTGGAGCTACACATATGTGAAGAGGCTCCACTATCAATATACCATAGGCCGTCCTTCTTGAAAGGAGTAGATGAGAAACTAGAGACCATAAGAGATCCCTCTCCATCACTTGCAATAGTGTCTTCCTTCTCATTGGTAATGTTGGCTTGCTTGAGTTGATTCTTCTTCTTGAAGCAATTGGTGGCATAATGACCTTTCTTGCCACAATAAAAGCACTTGATCTTCTTCTTCTTGAGCTTGGATGATGAAGCATTAGAGGAATCATCTTCCTCTTCATCTTTGTATTTGGATTTGACTTTGTCCTTGCTTGAGGATTGTTGATGTTGGTTCTTGCTCCTCCCTTTGTGCTTATCCTTGGCAAAGAGAGCTTTGCCATCATTATGAGTGAGAGAAAGCTTGTCCATCCTTAAGGGCTTGTACTCTTGTCTTGATTCTTCCAAAATTAGCACACTTTGGAGAGCCTCCAAACTTGGTAGCTCCTCCTTAATGGCATAGGATTGGACAAGGTTATCAAATTCACTTCTCAAGTCATTGAGAATGACTTGAACTAGCTCATTTTGATTGATGGAATCACCAATACAAGCAAGTTCTCTATGAATATCTTTTACTCTCAAAACATAACTAGATGCACTCTCATAACTCTTTTGTCTACTTTGAAAGATTTGATTCCTAAGACTGAGAATCCTAGAGGTATTCTTAGCCTCATAGGTAGTCTTGAGATAATCCCAAGCTTCTTTGGCTGTTGTACAAGTATCTATCTCCCTCAATATCTCATTAGAGACATTCATCTTAATGTAGTGGAGAGCCATCCTAGCTCTCTTTTTGTATTTTTAGACCTCTTGAAGAACTTGTGGTTCTTCTTCAAGGCCAAGAACTATGTCCATCATGTCTTGAAGGATCAAGATAGACTCCATCCTCATTTTCCAAATTGAATAGTTTGAAGTGGACAATCTTTCACTTGGATCCAACAAGGATGAACCCATTGAAGACATTTGAAGTGAAGAAAACTCAAATGATGAACAATAGATGTTGCTACACACTCTCCATAGGATCCAAGAATAGAGTACTACCTCCTCCTATGAAAGATCTTGCAACTATTTGTGAATTGATTCTCACTAGCTACACAAATCTCTCCAAAACAAGATCTATTTCACATCAAATGATGGAGTATAGGCAAAGTTAGGATCAAACACTCTTAGCACCTGTGAAGTACTCTAAGAAATCAAATTTGACTCAAATACAATGATATTGCATGAAAGAAAATGGCTAAGATCTCAAAACAGTGCCTAGATCAAATATAGATGAGATTGGCAAGCATACAACTGTGATTTTGGATCACCCAAGAAATCTCTTGACCAAACCAAATGTGTCCACCCAGGTCTAGGTGCCCTACCTAACCCTCTTCAAAAGCTTATAACTTCTGATTGGCTCAACTAAATGGAATGAAACTGATTGCATCAGAAACTAGACAAAAATATCTTCAAAACAAGCTATCAAGCAAGATAAATGGATTAAGCGTGAGAGAGAACTTCCAAACTGAATTTGGATGTTCCTCACACATGTCTGAGCACCTGATTCTGTACAGTACCAGGTCAGACCCAATCAATGTCCTTTTGATCTCTTTTGATCCAAAATTGAACAAGATAGCTAGGAAAATGGGCCTTGACAATTTCTAGCTCAAGATTGATGAAAAGTTTTCACTTAGATGGATCAAAATGCATGGTAACCTTAGGTAGGCTCTGATACCATGTTGAATTTCACACGTGTGGATTG
Source organism: Diphasiastrum complanatum (assembly GCA_029204225.1). Lineage (NCBI taxonomy): Eukaryota > Viridiplantae > Streptophyta > Lycopodiopsida > Lycopodiales > Lycopodiaceae > Diphasiastrum > Diphasiastrum complanatum. Next base: position 68,655,451 of record CM055095.1, on the reverse strand, counting down.
TCCACAACATGTACTTGTGATCTCCTAAGGTGTGTAGATGCACCAAGATTAAGATTAGATTGAGATTCAAGATCAATCTTAGATCCTATGGCAAAAACACACTACTACATGCATTCAAACACTTCCAACTCTCACTCACACGTGTGGGAAGTATTCAAAAAATAATCTAAGTAAAAACAAGCTGCTCTCCTCGGGTAGAGAGAGAAAAAGCATCATGAGCTCTCGGGTAGAGAGAGAAAGCTAGAAATCCAATAACACTCAAAATCCATATAATCACCAAATCAATTAGCTTCAAAATGAGGAGTACAATGATACTAGTAGATCCACGAGCTACCACTATGTTTAACTATGATTGGTCCATACTTTGTCACCTCTTGATCCTATTGGACCATTGATCCATGCACCTCTTAATTCTATTGGACTATATTCAAGCACACCTCAATTTCCTATTGGACCTCACAAGGTTCCACCTCTAAATCCTATTGGACCTCTTGACATTCATCAAACAAAAGCATTACACTTGTCTACACTCTAATTGGCACATGTTTAGCCTCTTACTCTATTTTGGCTCAATAGTGGCATTACAAGTGGAAATGCATAATTTGCCATCTATGCCAAATTTATTCCTATCAACATCCTACACCTAGATGCTTGATGTAAAAAACATAAGACCCCTATATCTAACATAGATAATCTTTTTCAATTCTTCACAAATAACACATAGCCAATTGACTAATCGTCCAATGAGTCTATGAACTAATGCAAAATAGAGCACTCTATTTGATCTCTCTCTTTGACTTCTAGATTATTGTATTAGAGAGATCGCGCATCTGCAAGGATTCGAACATGTACACTCTTTCAAACTAATCAAATTAGTTCCAGTACATATTGTGCATTGTTGTGTCATGTCACTTGCATAAATTTCAAGGTCTATAAATAAACAACTCGTAGATTAAGTCATTTTATATATAATAGTGTCTGCTAATTGTAATGCTCTTTATATAATTTTTTTTACACATTTTCGTAATTAAATAATTTTGTGTGTGTTTACAGAATCAATTGTTTCGATCTTCACAACTTCAAAGCTTGGATCAAGTAGAGCGAGCATCAAATTATTGAAGCTAGCTTGAATCCAATAGACGTAGCTCATACACCAAGGAGTCATTTGATTCCCAACATGGTATCAAAGCATATAGTATCAGAACCAATTTTTTTCTGATACAAAAAGTAAGCATTCACTAAATTGTCTAGAAGTCCTACAATCTACTGTTTGTATAGATTTTCCTTGAACTTCCACATGGATTCTCAATCAAAGTCTGGTCTAATGGTAGACAAGCTTGATGGATCGAATTACCATCGGTGGAAATTCAAGATAAAAGTCGTGCTAATGGCCAAAGAACTTTGGGAAATAGTCACAGGTGTCAAACTACTTTCCAATGCCGATAGTAAGCAAGTTTATAAATGGAAGCTTAGGTATGGTAAGGCTTTCACCTTAATCACCCTTAATATATCAGACACACAGATTGGCCATATTAGACAAGCCCAATATTTTTAAGAAGCTTGGGACATTTTGGACACACTCTATTAAGTGAGAGACGTCACTTTGAAACTACATATGACAAAGAAATTTTTCTCTCAAAATATCGAAAAGTGATTCTACTCAGAATCACATCAATCATTTCAAGACTATGCTGAGCAGGTGGTAGAAATAGGTTCATTCATCAAAAATTCAGATGTTGTCATGACCTTATTGTCTAGTCTGTTGTCGTCATATGAAAACTAGATCATGGTCATTTCAACCCACTCAAAACTTTCTTTGTCTAGAGTCCTAACTATGATGTCCAGAAGAAGATTCGAAGGAATGGTGCATCCTCGTCCTCCATCAAAGACTCACAAGCTCTTTACTCCAAGAGAGGCTCGAAGAAGACCAAGATCTACATATTATAATGTTTATTTTAAGGTCATTCAACAATCCTTTATCATGATCACATTGTACATGGATGATAATAATATCGAATTAATAAAGGATATGATGAAGATGTCATCTCAAGAATTTGAGATGACAGATCTACAAGAAGCTCATTACTGTCTCGAGATCCAAATCCACAAAGACAGAAACAAGAGGCTCATCTACATTACTCAGCAGAGGTATATCCTTAATATGCCTACGATGTTCAATTTCATGAATTGCAAGCTTGTATATCCTCCCATGGATCCAGGTCTTAAACTATTGAAAGAGCAATGCCCTCAAACCAAAGAGGAAAATGAAGGGATATCCATTTCAGTCTATTATTGGATCTCTCATGTATAAACTAGTCTCCACCAGACTTGATCTTGCATATGATGGCAGCTCTTTGAGCCAATATATGGCTAATCCTAGAATGATCCATTGGAAAGCTCTTTAAAGAGTCGTCAGATATGTTCGAGCTACTATCCACCTTTGCATCTGCTATGGAGAGACTGCCTAGTTTTGTCTTCCTACTCTATAGTCGTCCTATATCTTGGAATAGTCGAAAGAAAACCTCCATTGTAATGTCCTCGACAAAATTTGAGTGTGCAACTTCACAAGCCACCAAGGAGATAGTTTGGTTGAGGAATTTGTTGTCTAATATCGGTCTTAGACAAAATGCTCCAACAATCATTCAGTGTGATAATCAAAGTGCTACTGCATTGTCGATCAATCCTAGATTTCATTCTAGAAGCAAGCACATTGAAATCAAATATCACTACATCAAGAGTTGAATTCTCAACAAGGATGTATGTCTAAAGTGTTGTAGAACACAATATATGAAAGTTGACATACTTATAAAGGGATTAAATCAGGAGGCACACACAAACTTCTGTGCAATCTTGAATCTAACGATCAAGACATTCAAGGATCTAGATTAAGGGGGGGATTTATATCCTCTCTCTCTCCCTCTCTCTCTCCCCCTGATGCAATAGCTAATCTAGATCCATTCATTTGCTATATATAATTACTTGAGTTTGGCCAAAAAATTTGAGTATATATTTGTAGATCCATATATTACTATCTTAGCTTGAATCTTAAGCAAATTTTTGTTGAAGATTTGATTAATGAATTTTTTTTTTGTGATGGAGGTCCATTTCCAATTTTGCTAGATTTCTTTGGAGGTGGAGTGGGAGAGAAGCACTTCAACTTTTCATTTTTGAAATTTTATTTTGGTACAAAAGAAATTCACTCTATTCATTTCAAAGTTTCAAAAATTAAAAATAATAATCCTACCCTTGATATACCTAATCCCAACCCTACCCTTGTAGTCCAATCTCTTGGATTAGTCATCCCATCATAGAGTGGTCACCAAATTCTAGTACATTGATGGTAGTCCATTCAAGATAATGCATACCATATCCACATCATCATAGAATCTAACCACAAAAGCTCATAAATTCAACATTTGTTCACAATGATTCTCTTGGACTCTACCACGTGTCCTTCACTGATTGGATAAATGTTGACTTCACAACGACATGCTTGAGGAGCCTTAACAATTCAAAATGCTAGGTTAAAAAAATGGATGCACAAACAGTAATGTGTGTGTGTGTGTGTGTGTGTGTGTGTGTGTGTGTGTGTGTGTGTGTGTGTGTGTGTGTGTGTGTGTGTGTGTGTGTGTGTGTGTGATATACATACATACATACATACATACATATATATATACACATACATATATATATATATAAACTCACAAATTTTTTAAGCTATTTTTTAATTGACTACTACTATAGATCACCTAGCTATGGGCACTTTCTCCTTGCTCTCTGATCAAGCCTTCAAACATCTAAAATGACGATGCCCAATAGCTCTGTTTAGACTATTAAAGAAATGAGTTTTTTTCAAAGAATTAATCATTCTCTCTCTACAGTCACTCAAAATCTTCTATTATCAGTCACTATTGGTGCTCTACTTCCTGAAGTCTGCACATAAAGCCTCTCTAGCTAAATCACAGTGGTTTGCAATCGCTAACTATTTTTCTCTTGGATTTTCACTTTTTTTCTTCATAGAAGATCTTAGACTTTGAACTCTTGGTGCACTCAAACTGCTTTACCTCTCCACAACCAGCTTCACAAGTACTTTCTTGACATCAGGTAGATATTTTTAAAGCTTTACTTTGGGTTTGATCAAGAAATGAGTGAAAACAGTTCACTCTGATCTTTGATACCTCCAATAGCTCAAAAAATGCTATGGGATACATTCTCTTTATTTTTGACCATTTTCTCTTATGTTTGCTGTTTTAGATAGCTTAAGCTCTCTATAAATCTTTCCTACACTCAAATATGATCTTGTTGGAGGGTTTGCAGATCCCAAGGCAACCCTAACCCTAGACAATAAGCAAGAGAGATTTGGCACCTTGCATATGTAAGTCCAACCCGATGATCACATACTTATTTGACTAAAAGCCTTGGAAGAATTCCATGGTAAACCAAACAAAGAACCTGAAAAGTTTGCAAAGACGTTTCCTAGCTGGAAAAATGTTTGGTGTTCAATTTGTGCGGGCAGTCACACTATGAATGAATGTCCAACTTTGAAACAACGAATGACGAATATGTGTTACGGGACATAAAACAACCTTTTGCTCATTCAATGCTTGGATTATCCCCCAGCAAAGGTATGCTAAGCTTTAGTATCAAGAACCTACTTATTCAAAGGGTCCTGATGGAAAATCTTTCAATTTTTTTCTTGGATTTCCAGAACGACTAGCTCTGCCAGCTCCAATGGGACAGAGTGCTCCTCCTACTAATCTAATGAAACCAAAACCTTATCATGGTAATGAGCAATGGAGCTATAGCAATGATCATGAGAGTGGTCCTTCAGAGCAGTATGCTATCTATGTTGCCGCGCAGCAACAAGCAGCTAGACAATGGACCAGAGTGCCACTTGGATGTTTTGCATGTAGAGAGAACCACAGAGTTGCTGAATGTCCAAACAAAGGGAAGTTTATACCATTCACCTTAACCACCATTGGTTACTGCTCCAAGAAATATGATTACAATCAAAAAAAGACCAGTAGCTCAATCTAAACCAATTGTACCTTTGATGGTTGTTACAGCTCAGAAACAGAAAGAAGTTCTAGTACTTGTTGAATCTGCACCAACTACAGATATACCTACTACATCAGGGGTGTATCCGAATCTCAAAGCAGAAAAAAAAAGATATCAAAATATGAGACAGTGGATTAAATAGTTGCAAGAATAAGAAGTCCAAGAAGCCGCTAAAGCAACAACTGAAGTCCATTCTTCATCTATGCTACAAGCAAATCCAAGAACAAATGTTAATACACAATTGGATCATCATGAAGAACCCTTCAAGATGACAGAACCAGAAGCACCGCAAACATAAATGATCGTAAATATTTTGTCTAGTAAGATGGATATCACACTAAGAGAATGTTGGAAGTTCAAGGTGTCTCAAGAAAAAGAAGTATTAGCAGAAAGATTGACTCAAATGGAACCATAAATCCGTCAGAAGTCACTTTCTTGTGCCGGATTTGAAGAAATGAACGAAGTACTCAATGTAGGAACAACCTGGGAAAGTGAGCAGAAAAACATCATCCTATCGATACAACATAGATAGTTTGGTAAAGAAACAACCGTGATTGATGGAGGTTCAAGAGTTAACCTGATTTCAACAAAGCCATGTGCAAAATGGGGACTTACCAAGCTGAAGCTTGCCACTTTTGCCATCAAGCTAGTTGATCAAACGACAGTCGTCCTACAAGAATGGTTGAAGACGTACCTGTCAAAATAGGTGGAGTGCAGTTTGTAATTTCTATTGTAGTAATGGACTTACCTGATTTGCCAAATGTATATCGAATTTTATTGGGACGTCCATGATTACGAGTATGCAAGTAATTCATAGTTGGGACACTAACAAAAATACTTTTGAAAATCGTGAGCGTGTGGTCAAAATAGATCCAATCACTTAGAATATGAAGCCAGTAGTCCCAAGAGGAGATGATGTTTCATCAACTCTGTGATCGACAAATGAAGACTCTCTTTTGAAAAAGACAGTTAAAAAAAAAGTAAGAAAAAAAAAAGAATGATGTGCAAAAGTCAAAAAAGTCATCAGAATGAAAAAAGTGGAAGAAAAGTATTTTTAGAAAATAATTTTTTATGAAGAATGACTTAGAAAATCACTTTTTGGGTCATATTTTGAACAAACAGTCTTAGAAACCTTCGTCGAATTGTCAAATTATACATCCACCTCAGATATACCTATACTGAGTGGGCGAAGGTTATTTCCTACAGTTACTACCTAATTTGACCTTAGGCGAATGTTCAACATTATGCCATTTTGGAAACCTTCGTCGAGCATCAAATGATCATTATGAACATTCGCCGATATGCCTGATGGACTTAGAATGCCAAAATTAGGTTGGCCATAGGTTCAGATTATTTATTACAGTACCTAGACAAATGATGTCCTTAGGCAAAGGATGAACCTTTGTCATATCTTGAAAACCTTTGCCGGTTTAGTTCAGTCTCTCAGAAACCTTCGTCGAGATTTTTACATCCTATTTTCACAATACAGTATATGCCTGCAAATTTTTGTCCAGTGCTGAGAAGCCAAACTAGTACATTGTCTTATGGACCCTCCAAATCAGCCTATAAAAAGGCTGAATTCGATCTCATTTCTCACTTGTGCTAGTGGAGCTCTTGCAAAATTTTCCAACTACCAAAACTTTCCAAACTTTCTACACTGCTTTCGGAGACACTCTTGCGCCATTTCCTTCAATTTTTCACCTTTCCTCATTATGTCTTCTATTGATACTAGTCAGTCTCTATGCTATGTCATCTCTCGTTTTAGACCAAGATGAACATCATGATCCTCCCTAGCACAAGCATGGTGGCTTGATGGATGCTAAGCCTTTGCTCATCGCAATGGGGATCTACGAGCATGTCTTCTCTAGAAGAATTAATACGGAATTCATTGCCATGGCCTTTAGCACAAGGCCAAGGCCAAGTTCTACATCACCTACCAAACTGCTACCCACAAGGTGCGCGCATAACTAAGGCCGCTCTTGTAGCTATAAGAATCACTTCTGGAACTCAGTCATCACCAAACCAAAAACTATCGAAGAAATTGGACGAAAGGATAGACTAGTCCCCTTCAATTCTCTCGGTGCGCGCACTATTGGTGACTTAGTAGGCAAACACAAGAACATAATAATTTTAAAGCTTCTAATGCGTGGTGGTAGTGGAAGCGATGAGCAGACAACCAAACAAATCAATTAGATAGTTAGATAGAACATGGAAAAGCATTGCAATATTGACACGAATTTGAACGCAGAACCAAACAAAGTTGTAATCGGATTAAGTATAAAGAAATATATAAGTCAATAATGCAGGTGAGGACAAAATAATAGCGGATGTGACCACGTACTTTACAAAGCTAATCACAATCTATGAAGGTTATGAACCTATTACTGACAATCTATCTAAAAGGAGGAATCAATGAGTGAAAGCATCTACAATTTATGTCTCACGTGTTACAGATCATGCTTCGTTCTCTATCTGTGAATACTGAAAAAGGCATTCACTACATAACAAATTTTACAGGTGTGCAGATGAAGAAGGTACAAAAGTGTTGGGTGGCTGTTGTCATTATCAAATCTGATTGCACAGTACATAGAATGAGCATGAGGAGGCCGCAACATTGGGCTTCGCTAAAATTGATGCTGGTGAAAATGCGAAAATTGCGACACTTTGTCGTATTTTTTGCCTGTCATAAATTGAGGGTAAAAAATGCAGACTTTCGCATTGTCATATTTTTCGCCTGGCATAAATTGTGTGTAAAAATGTAGATTGTCACATTGTTGTATTTTTCACCTGTCATAAATCGCGTGTGAAAATGCAGAGTCGCATTTTTCGCTTGTTTAAATTCACTTGTATTTATGCAAACTCTGCAACTGCCGCTTTTCTGGAAGTGAGGCAAAACACTTAGTTGCTCAGGATGGCCCAAAGGTGAAAAGGCAACAGTGTCAAATTTTTCAGCGACAGTGTCAAGTTTTTTGCCTGTGGAAATTCCTGAGTAAAAATGCAAATTGGAGCGACAAATAGTTCAAATATGCAAACTATGGACAACACAACTAAAAATGTAGCAGCATGAATGGAGGTAGATTAACATAGGATTTAGGAGAGTAGAGGAGGTAAATCCAACACGCCCCTCCTTAATCTAGATCCCTGAATGCCTTGATCTTTAGACTAAGCAATCCTACAAAACTTCTTTTGTGCATTAACACTTGACGCCTTTGTAAATAAATCTGCAACCATGTCCTGCGTTCTATAGTATGTTAAACTTATCTCCTTGTTGAGAACCTTGCCCCTAATATAGTGATATCGGATCTCATGTGCTTACTCTTAGAGTGAAATCTAGGGTTGGCCGATAAGGCAATGGCACTCTGATTATCACATAATATGATAGTAGGCATGTACTGATTCAAACTAATGTCTGACAATAAATTTCTCACCCAAAATGTTTCTTTAATAGATTGAGAAGCAACAATGTATTCTGGTTCTGTAGATGAAAGAGTGATTGAGGTTTGCTTACCTGTTCCATGAGATAGGACCACCATTGAAGAAGAAGTGAATCCAGATGTGAACTTACGATTTTCTACATCTTCTCCCTAGCTTACATCAGAATATCCACAGAGTTAATGAAGAATGTCATTGTTGACTTCTCCATAGCAGATGCACTGGTCCATGGTAGCTCGAATATATCTCATGACTCTTATGAGAGCCTTCCAATGGGTAATGCCAGGATTAGCCATAATTTGACTGAGTGAGCTTACTGCAAAAGAGATGCCAGGTCTTGTACAGGACCATTGCGTACATGAGAGATCCAAGTATCAATCGATAACTCATCTGCTCCTCTTCCTGCTTGGTCTAAAGACATTGGTCCCTTGACAAATGCAGGCCTAGATCCGTCGGTGAGTTAGCAAACTTACAATTCATCAAATTATATCTGTCAAGAACATTGTGAAGATACCTTTGTTGAGTAATATACATCAGTCGTCTCACTCTGTCTCGGTGGATTTGAATGCCCAAACAGAAGTGAGCTTCACCCAGATCAATCATGTCAAACTTGTTGGATCTTTTTCCATACCAATCGACTAATCGGTTTTAATCTTCATCCGTTGTTTATCCAGTTCTGCGGATTTTTTCATGTTTTTATAGTCTGCAGTTTTCAAGTGTTTTTACACAGTTTGCAAATACACAGAGTTTTACCACAATGTCGCTTTTCTCTCTCACTTCGATTTTTTCACTTTTTGCGAAGTTGTCACCTGTCAGAAAGCTCGTGTAAAAATGCAGTGTTGCTTTTCGTATTTTTCACCTGTCAGGATTTGCAAGCAAATATGTAGAGTCGCATTTTTCAGTTCATAGAATGTCGCATTCTTTGCTTTCTCCAAAGTGCCTCAAATGCTAAGGACATGACTCTGGCAAAGTATAGGAAAACCCTAAATGAGATTTAAAGACACGGTCGCTTTTTTCGTGTTTTTCGCAAAATCCCAACACTGTCGCTTGTGGCTGTTTTAGTTCATTTATGCAGAAGTGACAGTATGGTTCATTTATGCAGATAGAACGTTTATGGCCAATTTCACCGCTTATCAGCAATCAATGACAAGGAACCGGATGGATGTCAGCCGATCACCAGCCGACTGGCGATCGCAATTGATGACCTGATTTCTTAGTATAAATAGTTGTTCATATTCATATGGTTTTTGATAATAATTATCAGAACTATCAGAAGAAGAAGAAGCATTTGAATAGTTAGCTCTCTCTCTCAAGCCTATGAGCTTGAACACTCCTGAGCATTCTAGCTCACTTCTTAGAGTTGTTTTAGAGATTGCTATTGCGCCACTGCTTATCAGCATTGTCTTGAACACTCCTGAGCATTCTAGCTCACTTCTTAGAGTTGTTTTAGAGATTGCTATTGCGCCACTGCCTATCAGCATTGTGTTTAATTCAGACTTATTCTCAGTTACTTAGAGATAGCTTAGAGTGCATGGTTTCTATCCGCTATTGTTTTGCGCTCATTAACATCTGATTTTATTTTTCCTAAATCAATACTATCTTCTTATTGCGATCAGTATATGTCAGAATGCATGCATCTCTGCATTGCTTTTGTTAACTGATAGAAATTGTCTGAGAATTCAATACTTCATGTTTGGCTACGTAATCACTTAGTATCTACGATTTCAAAGTTAGTTGCTAAAGATTGAACGTGATTCCAATCACTACTGCTTTGTTCAATTCTTGATAGGCATAGTCATGCATTGGAAGTAGGAAGTTTTCGCTTCCATTTATCCATCCTAATTCCAACATGGTATCAGAGCAATTTCACTATGGGCCTCGAGCGAGCTTGGTCAAGCGAGCTTTTTTAGTAATACGAGCGAGCTTTTCATAATGACATGATGGGCTCTACAAAATATAGTGTGATTCTCATCTCACTAATGAAGTAGGTTTTGTGAAGAATTGAAAAAGATTATCTATGTTAGATATAGGGGTCTTATGTTTTTTACATCAAGCATCTAGGTGTAGGATGTTGATAGGAATAAATTTGGCATAGATGACAAATTATGCATGTCCACTTGTAATGCCACTATTGAGCCAAAATAGAGTAAGAGGCTAAACACGTGCCAATTAGAGTGTAGACAAGTGTAATGCTTTTGTTTGATGAATTTCAAGAGGTCCAATAGGATTTAGAGGTGGAACCTTGTGAGGTCCAATAGGAAATTGAGGTGTGCTTGAATATAGTCCAATAGAATTAAGAGGTGCATGGATCAATGGTCCAATAGGATCAAGAGGTGACAAAGTATGGTCCAATCATAGTTAAACATAGTGGTAGCTCGTGGATCTACTAGTATCATTGTACTCCTCATTTTGAAGCTAATTGATTTGGTGATTATATGGATTTTGAGTGTTATTGGATTTCTAGCTTTCTCTCTCTACCCGAGAGCTCATGATGCTTTTTCTCTCTCTACCCAAGGAGAGCAGCCTGTTTTTACTTAGATTATTTTTTGAATACTTCCCACACGTGTGAGTGAGAGTTGGAAGTGATTGAATGCATGTAGTAGTCTGTTTTTGCCATAGGATTCAAGATTGATCTTGAATCTCAATCTAGTCTTGATCTTGGTGCATCTACACACCTTAGGAGATCACAAGTACATGTAGTGGACAGTCCACACGTGTGAAATTCAACATGGTATCAGAGCCTACCTAAGGTTACCATGCATTTTGATCCATCTAAGTGAAAACTTTTCATCAATCTTGAGCTAAAAATTGTCAAGGCCCATTCTCCTAGCTATCTTGTTCAATTTTGGATCAAAAGAGATCAAAAGGACATTGATTGGGTCTGACAAGGTACTGTACAGAATGAGGTGCTCAGACATGTGTGAGGAACATCCAAATTCAGTTTGGAAGTTCTCTCTCACGCTTAATCCATTTATCTTGCTTGATAGCTTGTTTTGAAGATATTTTTGTCTAGTTTCTTATGCAATCAGTTTCATTCCATTTAGTTGAGCCAATCAGAAGCTATAAGCTTTTGAAGAGGGTTAGTAAGGGCACCTAGACCTGGGTGGACACATTTGGTTTGGTCAAGAGATTTCTTGGGTGATCCAAAATCACAGTTGTATGCTTGCCAATCTCATCTATATTTGATCTAGGCACTGTTCTGAGATCTTAGCCATTTTCTTTCATGCAATATCATTGTATTTGAGTCAAATTTGGTTTCTTAGAGTACTTCACACGTGCTAAGAGTGTTTGATCCTAACTTTGCCTATACTCCATCATTTGATGTGAAATAGATCTTGTTTTAGAGAGATTTGTGTAGCTAGTGAGAATCAATTCACAAATAGTTGCAAGATCTTTCATAGGAGGAGATAGTACTCTATTATTGGATCCTATTGAGAGTGTGTAGCAAGATTTATTATTCATTATTTGAGTTTTCTTCACTTCAAATGTCATCAATGGGTTCATCCTTGTTGGAACCAAGTGAAAGATTGTCCACTTCAAACGATTCAATTTGGAAAATGAGGATGGAGTCCATCTTGATCCTTCAAGACGTGATGGACATAGTTCTTGGCCTTGAAGAACAACCACAAGTTCTTCAAGAGGTTCAAAAATACAAAAAGAGAGCTAGGATGGCTCTTCACTACATTAAGATGAATGTCTCTAATGAGATATTGAGGGAGATAGGTACTTGTACAGCAACCAAAGAAGCTTGGGATTGTCTCAAGACTACCTATGAGGCTAAGAATACCTCTAGGCTTCTCACTCTTAGGAATAAAATCTTTCAAAGTAGCCAAAAGAGTGATGAGAGTGCATCTAGTTATGTTTTGAGAGTAAAAGATATTCATAGAGAACTTGCTTGTATTGGTGATTCCATCAATCAAAATGAGCTAGTTCAAGTCATTCTCAATGGCTTGAGAAGTGAATTTGATAACCTTGTCCAATCCTATGCCATTAAGGAGGAGCTACCAAGTTTGGAGGCTCTCCAAAGTGTGCTAATTTCGGAAGAATCAAGACAAGAGTACAAGATCTTGAGGATGGACAAGCTTTCTCTCACTCATAATGATGGCAAAGCTCTCTTTGCCAAGGATAAGCACAAAGGGAGGAGCAAGAACCAACATCAACAATCCTCAAGCAAGGACAAAGTCAAATCCAAAGACAAAGATGAGGAGGAAGATGATTCCTCTAATGCTTCATCATCCAAGCTCAAGAAGAAGAAGATCAAGTGCTTTTATTGTGGCAAGAAAGGTCATTATGCCACCAGGGATCTCTTATGGTCTCTAGTTTCTCATCTACTCCTTTCAAGAAGGACGGCCTATGGTATATTGATAGTGGAGCCTCTTCACATATGTGTAGCTCCAAGGACTCTTTCTCTTCTATTGCACCTTATGATGGAGTCAAGAAATCAATATACACTGCAAATGATTTTGAATGTCCTATTGAAGGCATAGGGAACATTCCCTTGAAGCTTGCATCCTCTAAAGTTCTTTCTCTCTCTAAAGTTCTTTATGTACCTAAGCTTACCAAGAATCTTCTTAGTGTTGGCCAATTGCTTGATAATTGCCTTGATGTAAAATTCAATGTTGATACTTGCACTATTAAGAAGAATGATGAGATACTTGCATTAGGATCTAGATTTGGAGGCATCTATAAACTAGATCCAAATGAGTATGTGAATGCTTGTAATGTTGCTCTTGTGAACAAGCTCTCTATGGAGGAATTATGGCATACGAGGTTGGGACATCCCAACTACAAATCCATGCTCTCTATGATCAAAGAAGCCAAAGCTATTGGCTTGCCAAAGTCAGTCTCCAAGAAGATCAAGCCTTGTGAGGCTTGTGCTATTCCTAAATCTCACAAAAAGCCATTTACAAGATCTTCTATCAAAAGCAAGCATCCTTTGGAGTTAATCCACTCGGATGTGCATTTCTCATCAACTACAAGCAAGGGAGGAGCCACTTGTTTTGTTACTTTCATTGATGATTACACAAGATTCACTTGGATATATCTTCTTGCTTCTAAATCTATGGTGTTTGATCATTTTCTTATTTTCAAAGCTTATGTAGAGAAGCAATTCTCATACAAGATTAAAGCTCTTAGAAGTGACGGAAGTGGTGAATATATCTCCAATAAATTTCAAGATTTTTGTGAGCTTGAAGTCATTAAAAGAGAGTTCTCTTGTGCCTACTCTCCATCTCAAAATGAAGTGGCCGAGAGAAAGAATAGATCTCTATGTGAATGTGCAAAATCTATGAGAATTGAGGCATCTTTGCCCAAAGATTTTTGGGGAGAAGCCATTAATTGTGCAAATTATCTTTGCAATAGGCTCCCACATATAGCTCTTGGAGGAAAGTCACCATATGAAATCTTATGTTTGAAGAAGCCTAAGGTTGATCACCTTAGAGTTTTTGGATGCTTATGCTTTGTCCATATTCCCTTGGAAACAAGGAAGAAGGAAGATCCTAGTGCATGCAAAGGGATCATGGTTGGATACTCATCCACCAAGAATGCCTATAGAGTCTTTATACTCTCTACTTCTCAAGTTATTGAAAGTAGAGATGTTGTCTTTCATGAAGATCAACACTCATCTTTTGAAGAGGCCGAGATCAAGAAATCTATGGATGCATCATCAATTATTGATTTTGAAGACAATCATGATGTGATGGGGTCGAGATTTGAAGAAGACTCTCCTCGGATTTTCTCACCAAGAAGATCCATGAGAGATAGATCCGAGCCTAAGAGGCTCTCATATGTTGACAAAGGCAAACAAGTGGATCTTGATTCCACTAATTATGTTTTTTATGTCCCTCATGAAGAGCCAAAGAATGTACAAGAGGCACTCAATACCAAGGAGTGGTATGATGCCATGAAGCAAGAGTATGCTGCATTGATCACCAACAATACTTGGGAGCTTGTGGATCCTCCATCCAACAAGCATGTGATTGGTTGCAAGTGGGTATTTCGGATCAAGTTCAATCATGATGGCACCATCAACAAGCATAAAGCAAGATTATGTGCCAAAGGATTTGCTCAAATCCATGGTCTTGATTATGATGACAATAAGAATTCTTATTTCTCTTGCTTGTTTTTTCAAGTGGAAGGTGTTCCAATTAGATGTTTCAAATGCTCAATGTAAAACATGACTCATTGATCCACCTGACCATATTCTCTTGTGGATCATATGAGGCATGGCTCTTACCCGCATCAACATTCTCTTGCTCATACTCATCAGGTGAAGATGGCTCTCCATGACTGCGAGATTCTGATGATAAAACATGATCGAATTTATCACTTGCTGTAAAAAAAATTGCAACAAACAAAATGATCATAATTTAAGAACATTATGAATGAAAAATAATTGTAAATATATGCATGTGAAAGAAATTGCTATTTACTCACAAGAACTAGAGGTATAGGTCTTCGTTGTAGTGAAGTATCAGGGCCTCTTGGTACGATCTCGTAAAGTCCTTGTCTATATTCACAAGTAGCACCAGATAAAAAAGATTAGGAAAAAATTGACACAAACAAGAAGAAGTTCTGATCCATACACAATTTACTAAAAATATCATACTTGTGCCTCTGTTGCCTTCTTTAACAACTTGCTTTCATGTAAAAAATCTTCTTTCTCGTCTGATGGATACTCTCCTGTGGGAAAATCCAACCACCATGGACAATGCTTGAAAACCCATGTGCTCCATTTGCTATTTTTCATTGAGGATGTGTACATGCAATCATTATTTGTTGAATCACACCACTCCAAGGCCATGGGAGACATGTACTCTACGTTTTTGGTATTTACTTGAACGCCCAACCATCTACATCGATTTATGTAAAAACATTAAATGCAATTAATAGAGATGAAATTAATATCAACTTGCAAGAAAAAAATATTAATATGCAATACCTCACCTGAACACAACTCTTTGTGTTGCCAAAGCCAACCCTGGTTGCTTATTAGAATCACATGATGATCTGGCTTTTCCAACCATCTCTAAGAATACTTTTGGAAAGTTCTTTCTCTTGTACTCTCGAGTGTGCAAAGAAAATCCTGTGGCTGGTAATCTCATGTCATAGCTAGCCTCCATATTTCGGAGTATAACAATACCAGCATCAATAATCTGATCCCACAAGACCTCTTTCACAAGATATACTCGAAAGGTCTTGTTATCTGCAATCGCCAAAACATTCATGGAAGTGTAGAATGAAGACAACGAGTGCAATTGCATATATTAAACGACAATCTGTTACAACTTACCAGTTGGTATGTGGAGTTGTTTTCTAAAAGCATCATCTTCTTTAGTTAGTGCACGTGCAATGTTTGCCTTGCGATCTTGGGACAACTTTGTGTAAGCTATATTGTATAATCTCTCCTTTGTAACAGATTTTGGCTTGTGATCCCAATCGACACGTAACATATCACTAAACAAAAATAACATTCTTATTTTTTATAATACTCGTCAATAAACTTGACAAACATTTTGATGAAAATAATTAAATGAAATATAATGTATTGACAAAACCGCTTACTTATAAAACTCATCACCGTTGGCTGGATTTGCAAGTGTGGCCAACTTTCGTGTTTGATGTCTACATTTCAAATCCACTGCATGAAATGTTGTAGCCCACTCCACCTCGTAATTAACTAGCGGAATCTAGGTTTTCTTTTCAAGAACAGGTTGTAGCTCCAAATGATATACCCCCAATGTCCTTTTTGCCTGACGTAGCCATGCATGGAAATTTCAATGCATAGTTGTTTGTAACGATCACCCAACTGTCTAATTGTGGAATTGGGAATCAGTCGGCATAAAGGAATTGTGGGAGGAGCTATACCCCTTGACACCTTTGTGGGAAAAGACAAATATAAGTGTTTATGGCTTAGAAAAATACAAATGCAATCTTTATGCCTAGGCAAGGTAATGTACGAGATTGTAGGTGCAATATTTTACTTGTAATCGATCCATAACGACCTGAAGTAAATCCAACTGAAGTTTTTTGTCGTAGGAAACAAAGTGACCAGGTTCTTCATCTTCATCTTGTTCATCATCATCTTCTTCAAGAATGACATATGAACTCTGCTATTAGTGAGAGAATAATAATAGTCAGCTGCGTATACTTCTAGGAAACAAATGCAATCAACATTATTTGATAGTCTTTGAGTCAACCTGGCTTTCTACATTCTTTTGTTTTGAAGCTCCTTTTGGGGTCCTCCTCCTTTTCACAGAACTACCTCGACCTTCCTCCACTGTCATTGCGCTCTACAAAACAAAAATAAAACCAAGAAAATAAATAGAAAAAAAAAATTCATGTATTCACAAAATAGTAGTTAAAAATGCTTTGTAGAACACATACATGGCTTGGGATTATGTCATGATGTTCTTGAACTAAACTCTCCAACTGATTTTCTTGTGTGGTTGGATCTGTTGGATTTGAGGCCAACGAGATTTCTTGCTATGTACAAAAACACACCACATTTAACATTAAAAAAATAAACCAATTGCAATATTAGCACCTTCACCTAAAAAAAGTAATGACATGGAACATAAAAAAATTAATACATAATAGATAACTTACCAGCCTATCAATGGGCCAAGCAACACAACTCTTAACTGAATCGCGAAGAGTGTACATGTCTGCATTCTTGATCAGAATAGGTAGTTGCACGACATCATCATGACATGCATACACCAGGATTGACACGTGATTTTTTGGCAATGGCCTATTGTGAAGCATCTCACCAGACTTTGCTTGAAATACCTCACCCTCATCGACTACTTTATTCTCAGTGAGCAGGCTAACATGATCTCCCTTTTGAAATCCCTACAGAAAATAGCAAGTTTAATATGAGATAATGAAGTGCAAAATCACAATTGAATAGTGAGTGCAAAGATTTTTGTATCTATGTTGTGTACCTTAGAAAGCTTGCATCTGGTCCTCTTGTCATTGTTTCCTTTTGATCCTTTCATGATTTAACTCCTGTGCAAACAAAATCAACAAAAAAATTTAAACTGGTAATGTGTAGAATTGATGTGACAAAGCACTTCTAGACTCAAATATTTTGACCACATTTTAAGGTCTTGAAATGGAAATCAGTTTCTTCAAATTCTATACACTCTCTCTCCCCCACTCGGAAGAGATTTTCTCTCCCTCCCTCTCTCAAAAGACTTTTTCTTGGAACTCCTCGAGGTATGGAGCTGGACTACATTCATCACCACCTTCTTAGCATCTCCTGGTAGGGCAAATGTATCACCACCATATAATCACCAAGCACAGTATCTGTCGTCTTGCTCCCTAGATTTAACAAAAAGTCCAGTTAATTGAGTTCTATCTTTCAGCGTGCTCTATTTTGCATCACAGATTATGCAAGATTTTTCTACACCAAAGCTGTTATTTGAAATTTCAGATCAAGCATTCATCTGATTATTACAGTTTGCAAGGAAAGGTTGTAAGACTGAATTTTTTAATTATCAGATTTGCAAAATTGTAATTTCAGTTAGATGGAAAAGTTCAATGGTGTTTATGCAAGCACGGCCCAGATTCCGCAGTAGTTCAATGGAGAGAGCAACCAGAGTAGAAACCAGAGCAACCAAGCAGGCTCTGATCACTCATTGCCACCATGACTGGTGAAAAGGTTCTGGTAAGAAGATCCATCGCCAGCAGGTAATCATTACATAATAGCAAACCATGCTTTTTTCTTAATTTCCAATGCAGACGTAACAAGCCCGAGCTGAAACTACAGCATCGGCTTGGACTTTTAGACGCAAGGAAGATCAAAATACATGCAAAGCGGAACTAGCTAGTGAACCTTGTAAGCTAGCTGCTGGGACATGAACTAACCGAAGTGTTGCGCAGCTTAGCGACTGGTGATTATTAGTAGCGAGTGGGTTGGGTATTTACGAAACAGAGGGATTAGATATCCAGAACAGCATGCAATAATACAATGACATCAATCACCCTCTAAAAGATTATCAGCCAGTTCGATCGAGCACTCTATCGAGTTGGCAAAGGGCATTTTTTGCAGATTTCCTTATATGGGGGAGGCACTGGTTCAGAACCCGCGTCCTCAATAATGGCTTCGAGAGAGATGGCCTGCAGAAGACAGAAGAGAACTAACGAAGATCAAACGACATGCTCCCCTAGAATCAAGGATGACCTGCACCAGAAACAGAGAACGAGTGTCCAAAAAAATGGTACTTTCTGAATCTAAGGATTGTAGTTTAGATCATTTGAAGCCACGTGCCTTGCGCTTGAGAGCCACAAATAAAAGTCTGTTACCTACAGACTTTTACCCATGGCTTGGCTTAATGAAAACAGGTTGAATCACCTGAAATCACACATGCAGGTTGATGACAAGCACATTCCAATTTCCGGATGGAGAATGGAGCCACGCTACCTCACGAATCAGTCACGAGCTACGTTAGATGGATGGATGGTGTTGCTATGTAGGTTGGCTTCATCGTCAGTTTTATTTGCAAGCTTCCATGGAGTGTGGAGTCTATCTGCACTGTATTTATTCAGTATCTTGTGTGTTCTGATATCAAAACGCCTGCACATCACTTGTAAATGACCCCTTTCAAGACCTCTTTGCGTGCGTATTTAGAGAAGAAAGCCTCTCGCACCTGCACATCAACAGCTCGTAAATAATGTCGGCCGTGGCGCCGGCGCCACGACAAAGCCCAAAAAATTACCCATCTCAAAACAGAGCGCCGTGGCGCCGGCGCCACGACAAAGGCCAACACATGACCCATTTCAAAAGAAAGCGTTGTGGCACCGGCGCCACGGCCGCCCAAAAACAAATTAATCCTACACCAAAAGAAATCGTTTTTGGTAAATGTGCCGCCCAAAAAAGTCCCTAGCTGGCTATTCGTAAATGCACTGTCCAATTGATGGGAAATTTCGCTCTTAATGGAAACGACCATTCTATACTAAATATCCCAAATCTACAATAGTCGACCAGAGAATAAAGACATTTTTTAAATCTGTAGTTCAATGTTAGTTCTCTTTGTGCTTCACCTTATTTTTGCAAAGAGCCTTCGACCCAGTGGCTATCCATTCTCTGTCATTTTGTAAACGTGCGATAGGCACCACAAATTGCGTGGGAAAAAGACTCCTTGCGGAAGGATATTCCACCTACTAAATTGCATGCTGCTGAATTCAAGTTGCTGAGTTACGGTCAATACCTTGATTTTGTGATAAATCAAGTGCTTATATAGGATGATCAACAACCGAAAATAACAAGCAGACCTTTGAGTCCAGACAATTAACGGACTCTATGTATCTTTGGGCTAAGAATGACCTGAGGTAAATTTGCTAATGTTAAGTTGATTACTTGTTCAGTTGTATGACAATTATTTACAAAAAAAAAAAAACAATTTCATGGAAAAAACGTTAGCAAGAAACTTAGATATCGAGGGGTTGCTTTTAAATATTGGGTAAATCAATCCGAATATGGGTTTGCTTTTTGGGATGGATTTAATGGGTAGGGAAAAAATGTAGGGGAATAAAACAACAGCTGTTTACTTCCAACACAAATCAGTGAGCCTAGTAGCAACAACGGGCCTGAACCGTTTTGCAGGAAGCTAATGTAGGTATCCAAGCGATCAGCTTGTTGCTGGGCCAATGTCTTTTCGCTTTCAGCCTTTTCTTCATGTTGCTTGGCTATCTTCACCTCTCGATCCAGCTGGACAATTTTCTGGCTGATCAGAGTGTTTTCGGATCCTAAATCAGAGATCCTCTGTTCCATTTTCTTCTTCTTATCCAGCATAGACTACATCACTTGCCCAAGGCTTGAAACTAACCCAAGAGCATCACCATAATCGACAGTCGTGGAGGTGGCAGCAGCAGGAGACCCTGATGGTACTGTCCGTGGTAGGCGTGGAATAGGTGCCAAGGTCTCTTCTTCTTCAAAAATATCCTCGTCTTCAAACCCTTCAGGCATCGTGGCGTCGAACTGCTTTGGTGACTTTATAGTTGTGTCAACCCGAAGTGTGGCTGGGCTACCATGTGTGG
Source organism: Diphasiastrum complanatum (assembly GCA_029204225.1). NCBI lineage: Eukaryota > Viridiplantae > Streptophyta > Lycopodiopsida > Lycopodiales > Lycopodiaceae > Diphasiastrum > Diphasiastrum complanatum. The sequence continues at coordinate 68,634,919 of CM055095.1, read as the reverse complement.
CTAGTTGCTGACTCGCATCTTCGACACCAACAATAGCTTCATGGATATGCCCGAATCCTCTTCCAGGGATTGGGGTTCAAAGGGCGCTGGGCTCTGGGGCATTTCAAAGATTTCGGTGGCTCCAAGGGGTCGGAATCATCGAACATATCTATGAAGAACTGTGTGTTGGGTGAGGTTGCTTCGATGTGCGGGGGTGAGGCGGCCTGGGCAGCTGTGATGGGAATGGTAGGCCCAATGGTCACAGACTGTCCTTGTATGGGAGCAGAGACGAGGGAAGCATCAAAGGTGAGGGGAATTGATACAATGGTACAATTGTCCTGCAATTAATTGATAAGATTGAGTCTTATGAATCAATTGTCTTTTCTGTACTTTTGTCAAAGAGTCATTCGGTTGTCCTAGCATTAGGTACTCAACAATATCTACCGCCCACTCAGGTACTGCTTCAACATAGAACAACGCAACATCTGGCAGTTCATCATCCACTTCAATATTAACTAGTGCGGATTCAATTCGCAAAACGTGATCGGCTAGATAATGTTGCTTCCCCTTTCTGGCCACAATTTGAAAGCCAAATTCAGTCAATAATAATAACCATCTTGCAATACGTCCAGTATTACACATCTTATTTACCAAGTAAAGTGACGGTTGATGATTCGTATAAAATACAAAATGTGTTTCCATGACGTAGTGATGAAATTTCCGAACAGAAAAAATCATGGCTAGCGCTTCACGTTCTGTTGTTGAATAATTCTTCTCTGGATCTGTAAGCTGTCTGCTTGCAAATCGTATAGGATAATCCTTCGTATAGTCATCTGGCTGCGTCAAAACTGATCCAATGGCGTATTTTGAGGCATCCGTATGAACATGAAACTCTAATGTCCAATCTGGAGAACGCAGTATTGGTGCTAAAGATAATGCTTTTTTTAACTTTTCAAAAGCCTCTAATGCCTCTACTGTCCAAATAGGAACAATAGTTAATTTGTATATAGGTTTGTTGAATCCGCAAAGAAGATAATAAAAATTCGATAGTAGTTCGCATGACCCATAAACACATAAACTCCTCAAATTGTTGCTGGCGGTGGCAATTCCACAATAACTTTGATCTTAGAATAATCGGTGGCAATACCATGTCTTGATATTACATGTCCAAGCACCACTCCGTGAGAAACCCATATCTGGTACTTTTCTGGATTTAGAGAAATCTAATATTTGCGGCATCTTTCAAAGACTTTCTCCAATCAGTCCAGGTGGTCTCAATCTGTACTATGAACTCCCAAGTTGCCCAAGTAAATTTCAAGAAATTTTTGCAGATAATCTTTAAAGGCAAATTGTATTACTCTTTGGAATGAACTTGGTGCATTACAGAGTCCAAACGGCATTACTTTGTAAGCATAGATGCCCCATTCTGTTGCAAAAGTAGTTTTGTGGCGATCGGCAGGTGCAATCTTAACCTGGTTGTAACCACTAAATCCATCCAGGAAATTATAAGCTTTCGCTCCAGCAAGGCGATCCAAAATGCTTTCAGTAAAAGGTAATGGAAAGTGATCCTTCCATGTCACTTTATTTAATGCTTTGAGATTCACACAAATTCACAATTTTCCATTTTTCTTAGGAATAATGACAATCGGTGAAATTCATTCAGTATGCTTGATCTTATAAATGAAATCGGTGTCAAGCAATCTATGAAGTTCTTTCTTTATCAGATCTGCCACATGAGGTTTACATCGATAGAACTTTGTAACCTTTGGTATTGCATCAGGTACTAAAGGTATGGTATGCTCAATGACTGATGTCAGAATATCCTTCAAATTTTGATAAGTCTATGCAAAGCAATCTTGATACTTATTAAGTAACAAACGGAGTGCTTAATACTGTTCAAGAGTAAGTTGTGATCCCACATGTACAATCTTTTCCGGTTCTCCTGGCAAGATTCATTGGTTGCGTCCTAGCTGGGCCATCGTAAACCTCTTTAGATTTCGGCATGTGTTCTTCATGTTCACGATGTGCTTTAGGTAACATGATAACCACATCATCCAGTGTATAACGTTTAAAATGCTCTGGCATATCATGCTGGACTACATTTGCTTGTTCTTTTTCGAAAGGACTTGTCTTGGATCTTCGTTTAGTCTTCTTAGCAGGAATTGATCGTGGAGGTGATGACTTTCGGGATGATAAATCTTTCTTCACAGGTGAAGACTTCCTAGACGATGATGTCTTGCTGGAGATCTGACTTGAAGAATCATTCTTGACTTTTCCTTTGCCTTTATCCATTAGAGGTGGCACTTCCTTTAAATCAATCTTTTGAGGTTGTTGAGCAGTAGCATAAATGGCATACTATTCGGAAGATTATCCTTCCTGATCATTACCATAGCTCCATTGCTCAGCACTTCCGTAAGGTTTTGGTTCCATCAGATTGGTAGGAGGAGCGGAGTGTTTTGGTGGGGCAGGCAACGCTAGACGTTCCGGGTATCCAAGGGTAGATTGTCGCAGTCTTGCTGCTGGATTGCCTCCATACTGTGGATCTCGATATCCCATCTGGGCATACCATTGCTGAATTATCCGAGGGTTGAAGTTGCAAAAGGCAGTCTCATGGTTAGGTGAATTACACAGATGGCAAACAGTGATTTTCATATGTTTTTTCAATTGAGGACACTCGTTCACTATGTGATTTCCTGTACAAATAGAACACCGGACATTTTTCCTAATAGGAAAAGTCTTTGCAAACTTCTCAGGTTCCTTGTTCGCTTCTCCGTGAAAATTTTCCAATGCTTTGATCTTCTCATCAAATTGCAACTGCAACTTTTCCATCTATTTCTGCTGGGTCTTTCCAAGTTTCTCAAACTCACTGAGCATCATTTCTGCAGTAGCATTGGCATTCGTTGATGCAATACTGGTGGATGTCGTAGTAGTCTGCCCTACTGTATAAGGTAACACACTAACATTCGGCTCATCATCTGAATCTTCATCCTCCTCCCGAATTGCATCGTCCATCACATTTTGCAAAAGTGCATACTCATTATGGCGTTTCAGCTCACGTCTGATCTGTTTAGGTAGACTTGACAAAAACCACATAATCATGGCATTTTCATTAATCAGCTCAGGCTCACATTTAGATCTAAGACGTGTCACCCTTTTGATGTCATCTCGAACCATTTCCCGCTTTCCCATTTTAATTTTACTTAAAAGTAGAAAAGGGTCTTCCATAAACTTCTGCGGTTTGAACCGTGTGATAAGGGCTCGTTTAACAACCTCCCAATATGTACGCTCAGTTTCATCTTGGTTATAGTACCAATCTTGTGTTGCGCCTATTAAGGCCATAGGAAACAACTTAAGTTTATCTTGAGGATAAATCTCACCATAGACCTCACAGGATTCAGCATAGATATGAAGAAATCTAACTAGATCTGTTAATCCATTATATTTGGGTAGATCCAATCGGGGTGCTCTTCTAACAATAATTGGATTGACCTCCTGTGGAGCACCTCCAGGAGCAGCTCCAGGGGCAGCCATCCTTACAGATTTAGATCAAATCGATAATGAGATTGGGTATAGATTTTTTCGAAAAACTATTTCAGATTAGATCTGCTATCTCTATTCCACTTTTCAAGAATCTAATTCTATATGATGACAAACTACCCAAAATTTGATCAAACAATACTTCTCAAAAATGGTAAATCTCTCAGATTCCAATTCAGAATATATCAGATTTGATCCAATTTTGACAAAGACTTGATCTGGAAAATCAGAAACTAAAAATAGGACTAGCGAAGGTTCTCTAGGCGAAGGTTGTCTCGGCGAAGGTTCAACAGTGTTATTTTGGGATAAAAACTCTTTGAACACTTTTCTGGCAATTTCTTGGGAAATAACCTTCGCCAACTTCTCAAATGGAAGATCTAACACAGATAAAACTATGGACAACCGGACGAAGATTTTTGACACAACCAAATACTGTTTTTGTAATCTGGCGAGGGTAAAAATCAAGATTTTTTGTGATCTGATTAAATAGAATTTTTGCCGAACTCAAAAATAGTAGTTTACTATAGATAGAATGTTCTGGAAACTCGGCAAAAATTCTGGCAAAGGATCAAGAGTAATACTAATAATTTTGCAAAAATGTGACTTTTTTGGCAAAAATATGACAATATAAGAGTTCTGATAGTTGTTGGTGACTCATTTCAAATTTAGCACATTGTTCATCTCTAGTTACAGCCTTGAGTAAAAGTCCTTTTGAAACTTCCATTTGTATTTTTCCAGGACCAGGGTTACTGTTGGTAGCCACCACTTCATCTACTAATCTTTTTGTTTTTGCGAGTGCGAAGCGAGATGAACCTGCTCTTATAACATGATTGTGAAAACCTTGATGTATCATGACCCTGCTGCATTGAAAGTTGCTAGGCATGCAATAATATACATTTACTGCACATGCTTGTATGCAAATTGGTTTTCTCTTGCAATAAAAACACTCCAATGTCCCATACCCGTCAGTGGACACGCCCAATGGTGGTCTACTTTTCAGCTCGCCAATCCAACATTGTCGATTTGGTGCACCAGACAATCCGAGTGATCCACAAAGTCCATTCATACCTCAAAAACACCACCACAGTAACTTTTTCTTATAGTGCTTGGAAAACTAACATGTGTCTTCACATGAATAAACTCAAATACTCTATTTCGGTAACATCGGTTTGTGTATATCATAAAATTTTAGAGATAGCTATTAAAATGATTTGTTTGAACTTATCATTGTATTCATTTATGCAGATTCAAGAAAATAGTGACTGAGAGCAAAAAAAGAACTATGGGAAAGGGTGTGGAGACTAGTTTACTGAAATTAAAAAGATTGTGTATATATGATTTTTTCCATGGAAGTAGATTTCCAGGACAGTGTGAAGATATTACAGAACGTTGCTTTGTGTTCAAAATGTCCACAACGGGACCAGCATCTGGTGTTGATCTAGTGAATAGGATGGCACAAACTGGAGATGGTGACTTGAGAAGGTCATGGGTTTGCTTTGACCATGTTAGGCAAGTACAGGGTTGGACGACTATGGGAGCACACGTTTATGTACCTAGGTATTGAATCTTGTTTTTTCTCAACAATCACACAACCATTTTTTCAAGAACATTTTGTAAAACATTAATGTTAGAATCATTGCATATCCACAATATTTTGTTTGACAGTGTGTTTTTATGAAACAATGTGCAAGAACTCATGACAATTGCCACTTGCGAGATGAAAGAGGAGGACATGGAAGCACAAGCTTTATTTTGGAATATGTTAAATAAGACCATAAGAAAAAAGGGCTTCAAAGAGCCAGACTTTCATGGCTTCATGGCAGATGAAGCACAAGCAAACTGGAGAGCCATTCGTACGGTGTACAATGGAGGACCGAAGAACATAATGCACGGTCGAGAACGATCATGTCTTTTTCACTGGGAGCAAAGTCTTCAAATACACACAACCCAATACGTATTCAAGCGACATCAAGATGAACACAAAGACATTTGTCGCAAGTGGAAGAATGCATTGACGTTAGATGAAGCTTTACCAGAGCCGCATTTTTCACTTGACAGAATGTCGTGTGAAGTTTTTAGCACCTGTGAACTTCACCACACACCCTAAAGGATCTTACTGAGGTGTTGTGATTGCACAAGATTGATCAAAGAACAGTATTCTTGAAAAATCTAAGGCAAGAGCACAATGGCATACATCTGATGAAAAAATCCAACTCTTCACTATGAGAAATGAATGTCAAAAATAATTTTAAGTGTTCAGTATGGGAAAAAGAGGCTGCTCTCTGGTAGAGAGAGAAAATCATACATAGAAAACTTGGGTAGAGAGAGAATGAGTCCAAAACACCAAAATCTCAATATTCACAATATGGCAAAACATGCCGAGCTTTCCCTACATGAGAGAGACTCAAATTCCTACAGTGGAGTTGCATGGAAAGTCCACTTAACTGAACTAATTCACCTACCAGAGATCCACATGTGTAACTGCATGCATGTATGGTGCATGTACTATATGTCAACTCATAAAATTGCCTAGACATGTGTAGATCATAGAAACCACTTTGCATGTTGCATGCACTGATTGCATGTGGCTTGCATGCATACAGTAAGACTTTGCATGCTATCTACACATCTGCATGTCATTATAATTGAACCTATATAACTCAAATCCGAGCTACACTAGAAGGATATGTGCTCAATTCACACTCCTTATATGTACAACATGAAATCTAGTGGAAATCATCATGGACATGACCCCAAACTCGAGATAGGAAGATAATATTTTAATAATCTTCACAATCCTTCTTAAAATTTATGTTCCTATCAACATAGATTTTGAAATTAGGCCAAGGTTAGACCTTATCTTCATAAAGACATTCTTGAGTAGAGGCTTGGTGAGAAGATCTGCAACACAATCTGAAGATGAAACATGCTCCAATGAGATCTCTCTTCCAATGACTTTTTCTCTTACAAAATGATGAGCCACTTCAATATGCTTGCTCCTTGCATGAAAGACTAGATTATTTGCAAGAGGCTGAGCAGAAATGTTATCATTCTTGATAACTGGTAAATCTTCATCTGCATAACTCTTAAGCTCCCTTTTGATCCATAAAATCTCCTTTGTTGTGGTTGTAAGAGATTTGTATTCAGCTTCACAAATGATAAGGAAATAGTTGTCTGCTTCTTTGACAGCCAAGAAACGAAATTTTCTCCAAGAAATATAGTGTAAGCACTTGTGGATTTCCTATCCAACCTGTCTCCTGCAAAATCTGAATCTGAAAAAGCAATCAAAGTCAGATCTTCTCCTTCATAGTATAGTCCATAATCCAAGGTAGAAGATATATACCTCAAGACTCTTTTAGCCAACTTCCAATGATATAACTTTGGATCTTGCATGTGTTGACTTAGCTTATGAACACAAAAGCTTAGATCAAGCCTAGTCACTGTTAACCAAATAAGTGAGCCAATAAGACTCCTATAAAGAGTGATGTCCTCAAAGTATTTTTCATCATCTTTAATAGGAACTTTTACAGTGTGCTCCACAGACTTTTGAACAAAAGAAAAACTTTTGATTCATCACCTTCCTTCACAAAACCTGGAGGCTGCTCCATATAAGTCTCCTCCTCAAGGTAACCATTGAGAAAATGCATTAAAAACATCAAACTGGAACATGCTCCATTTGTGAAAACATGCAAGAGAGATGAGTATTCGAATTGTTACCATCTTTGCAACTGGTGCAAAGGTATCTTCATAATCGAAACCTTTAATCTGTGAGTAGCCTTTAGCACAAAGTCTTGCTTTATACTTATTGATAGATCTGTCATGATTATACTTGATTCTGAATACCCACTTACATCCAATCACATGCATGTTGTTTGGTGGCTCCACAAGCTCCCATGTGTTATTTGACATCAAGGCTTCAATTCTTGGGTCATTGCTTCAACCCACTCCTTGGATTGAAAAGCTTCTTGGACGTCCTTAGGCTCTTCATCTGATATAAAAAGTGCATGATAGGAAGTTTCACCTTCCACTTGGCTTCCTTCTTCATCATATGTGAGAATCCTTGGCCCAGATCTTCTTGGTGTGGTAGCTTGAATCTGCTCCTCCTCAAGCCTCGGCCTCACCTCTTCTTCAATAGCATCAAGGTTGATGATTGATCTTGCATGAGTCTCTTTGATTTTTGCATCATCCAAGTTAAATTTCTGATCTTCATGGAAGACCACATCTCTACTAACAACATTTTTGTCAGTAGAGGGCAAATAAATCTTGTATGCTTTTTTAATAGATGCATAACCTACAAAAATTTCTTTTACTGCACTAGGATCTTCCTTCTTCCTAGTTTCTAGAGGCACATGCACAAAGCATACACAACCAAAAATCCTAAGATGATCTACCTTAGGCTTTTTCTTATACAACATCTCAAATGGTGTCTTTCCTCCTATTGCAAGATTTGGAAGCCTATTACAAAGATAGTTTGCACATGCAACTACCTCTCCCCAAAATTCTTTAAGCAGAGAAGCTTCCAACCTAATGGATTTTGCACATTCACACAAAGCTCTATTCTTTCTCTCAGCAACTCCATTTTGCTGAGGAGTATTTGAATGCCCTCTCTCTCACAGAAGTCTTTAAACTTATTGGAAGTGTATTCTCCTCCACTATCACTTCTCAAAGCTTTTAGTTGAAAGAAAACTGCTTTTCTACATAAGCTTTGAAAGTAAGAAAAACATCATAGACCATGGCTTTTGAAGACAGCATATAGATCCAAGAATGTCTTGTATAATCATCTACAAAAGAGACAAAGCAGTTGGCTCCTCCTTTGCTCTTAGTTGATGAAAAATGAACATCTGAGTGTGCAAGTTCAAATGGTTGCTTTCTTGATACTGATCTAGGAAAAGGTCTTCTGTGTGACTTTGCCAGCACACAAGCATCACAAGGTAGAAGCTCCTTTGACAGTGTCTTTGGTAGACCAATAGCTTTTTCTTCTTTGACCATAGATTGCATGCCTTTGAAATTGGGATGACCCAATCTCTTGTGCCACAGATCCTCCTATAGAACCTTGGTCTCATAAACAATATCTGAAATGTTAGCACTCTCCCTAGAATCTAGTTTGTACAACTTACCAATTCTAGATCCTCTAGCAATAACTTCATTTTCTCTTGAGATTATACACTTGTCAACTTGAACATCCAATCCACTATCAAACAGCTGTCCTACACTAATGAGATTCTTCGTCAATCTAGGTACATACAGTACATCATATAAGCAAAAAGATTTTGATGATGATGCATGTAATGGAATGATACCTATTCCTTCAATCCTACACTCTACATCATTGGCAGTATAGATTGACCTTTTTGCACCTAGATATGGCATGAGATTAGTGAAAGAGTTCCTAGAACTAGACATGTGGGAACTAGCCCCACTATATATCTACCAGACTTTTTTAATTCTTAAAAGAAAAAGATGAGAAAGTAGACAACATTAATGAATCCTCTCTTTCACTCTCTACACTCTCACACTCATCCTCATTAGTAAGGTTAGCTTGCTTAGATTGGTTCTTCTTCTTGAAACAGTTTGATGCATAGTCTCCTTTCTTTCTACAAAAAAAGCACTTGATCTTTGACAGCTTCTTCTTGCCACTGGATGTTGCACCTTGTGAGGACTGATCCTCACCACCTTCTTTGGCTTTGTCCTTCTTGAAGTGTTGTTGTCCTTTGTCCTTGAGTCTTGACTTGTCTCTGATGAAGAGTGTTTTGTCATCTCCACCATCTTTCAATGAAAGTCTGTTGATCCTCAGCATCTTGTTCTCTTGTCTGCTTTCTTCAGCAATGAGAACACCTTGCAGTGTCTCCAAGGATGAAAGATTCTCTCTGACAACATATGTTTGTACAATATTGTCATACTCATCTCTAAGTCCATTTAGGACTACTTGAACAAGTTCAGTGTTCTTAAGAGCATCACTAATACCAACTAACTCTTAATGAAGATCCTTAACTCTCATGACATATGATGAAGCACTCTCATCTACTCTCTGATACCTTATAAATATTTGGTTTCTAAGTGTAAGCAATCTATAAGTATTTTTGATTTCATAGATTGTTTTTAGAGTATCCCAAGCTTCCTTGGCAGTGGTGCATGTACTGATCTCTCTTAACACTTCATTGGTAACATTCATTTTTATAAAATGAAAGGCAATTCTGGTTCTTTTGTGGAATGTTGTAGCTTCATTAGGTGAAGCACGTTCTTCTTCAGCTCCACTCACAATATCCATTACATCCTGTAGAATCAACAATGATTCCATTCTGATCTTCCACATTGCATAATTGGAAGATGTTAATCTCTCACTGTGCTCTAAGAAATGTGAACCAGATGAAGACATCTTCTTGGTGAGAAATTCTAGTAATGATAAAAAATGGAGTTGAAAGGATGTTGCTTGCTATCTCAATCTAGGATCTAACATAGATGTTGATCCACCCTATGAAATCTAGCAACAGATGTGAGAACAAATTTTCAATACAAAAAATCAATCTATCTTGAATTTGGATCTTGCTTCAGTCACAAAAGAAGAAGCACATGCAAGCAAAAAGTCTATCTCTCTCACGAGTTTCAATGTACTGATAAACTCTCTAGGATCTAACTTTCAACTCAAACACAGTAATATGTGTGAAATGAAAAGTCTAAGACCTCAAAACACTCACTTCTATCCAATTCTACTTGATTGACAATGAAAATTGATGAAAATGGTGAGAAAGACAGATGTGTGCTTTGTTTGGCATATCCCAAGAGTTGAGTACCCTCTCTTCTAAAAACAAATGAAATTGATTCAAAAACAAGAGCAACACATTCTACTCTTTAATACCTATCCAACAAGCTATAAAACATCAAATTTGGATCATTCCTTGAGAAGTAGCACTCATTAATGAAGGCTGATTTCACACGTGTGAGCTCTCTGTCCGTACAGAGCTCCGCTGGATCAGATCAGCCCTGATTTGATCCACTTATGATCCATAGATTGCTTGTTTCTCATCGAGTTTGAATCCTTCTCCAAAATCCGAGTTCCTACAAGCAAAAACACTAATGATCTGATGTATACACCCTCACCTCTTCAAAGCATGAAGCTCTGATACCATGTGAAGTTTTTAGCACGTGTGAACTTTGCCACACACCCTACAGGATCTTACTGAGGTGTTGTGATTGCACAAGATTGATCAAAGAACAGTACGCTTGAAAAATCTAAGGCAAGAGCACAATGGCATACATTTGATGAAAAAAATCTAACTCTTCACTATGAGAAATGAATGTCAGAAATAATTCTAAGTGTTCAATATGGGAAAAAGAGGCTGCTCTCAAGTAGAGAGAGAAAATCATCCATAGAAAACCTGAGTAGAGAGAGAATGAGTCCAAAACACCAAAACCTCAATATTCACAATATGGCAAAACATGCTCAACTTTTCCTACATGAGAGAGACTCGAATTCCTACAGTGGAGTTGCATGGAAAGTCCACTTAACTGAACTAATTCACCTACCAGAGATCCACATGTGTAACTACATGCATGTACGGTGCATATACTGCATGTCAACTCATAAAATTGCCTAGACATGTGTAGATCACAGAAACTACTTTGCATGTTGCATGCACTGATTGCATGTGGCTTGCATGCATACAGTAAGGCTTTGCATGCTATCAAAACACTGCATGTCATTATAATTGAATCTATCTAACTCAAATCCGAGCTACACTAGAAGGATATGTGCTCAATTCACACTCATTATATGTACAACATGAAATCTAGTGGAAATTATCATGGAGACCCCAAACTCGAGATAGGAAGATAATATTTTAATAATCTTCACATGTCGCATTCTTCGCTTTCTCCAAATTGCCTCAAAATGCTAAGAACATGACTCTGGCAAAGTGTAGGGCAACCCTAAATGAGATTTAAAGGCATTGTCTCCTTTTTCACATTTTTTGCAAAATCCTGACATTGTCGCTTTTTGCGACAATGTCGCCTATGGCTATTTTAGTTCATTTTTGCAGAATTGACAGTATGGTTCATTTATGCAAACAGAACCTTTACGACCAATTTCACCACTTATCAGGAATCAATGACAAGGAACCAGATGGATGCTAGCGGGTCACCAGCCGACTGGCAATCGTAATTGACGACCTAATTTCTTAGTATAAATAGTTGTTCATATTCATACAATTACTGATAGTAATTATCAGGTTTATCAGAAGAAGCATTTGAATAGTTAGCTTTTTATATCAAGCCTACGAGCTTGAACACTCCTGAGCATTCTAGCTCACTTCTTAGAGTTGTTTTAGAGATTGCTATTGCGCCATTGCTTATCAGCATTGCGCTTAATTCAAACTTATTCTCAGTTACTTAGAGATAGCTTAGACTGCACGATTTCTATTGGCTATTGTTTTGCGCTCATTAGCATCTGATTTTGTTTTTTCTGAATCAGTACTATCTTCTTATTGCATTCAATATATGTCAGAATGCATGCATCTCTATATTGCTTTTGTAACTGATAGAAATTGTTTGCCATCTTCTATTTTTCTTCTTCTGTTTTGGGACAATCAAGCTTCATGAGCTTGGCTCTAGCTATCATTGGTGTAGCCTTTTCCTTGCAGTCCATCATGTGGTACTGCCATAGCACTTTTCTGGCATATTCTGACTTATTCTAGTGTATTTTGCCCTTTGTTCGATCTCTTCTGATCTCCAGCCCTAGGCATTTCGTTGCTTCTCCAAGATCTGTGATTTCATTGCCTTTAGAAATCTAACTCTTCGTGTTTTTTATCAGCATTTAAGAATTTCCTATCAACAGCGAATCATCCACGAAAATGGTCAGTATCACAAAATCCTTTCCTACTCTTTTAATATAGACATTGTAGTCTGCTTGAGTAGGATTGAAGTCTAGAGACTTCAGAAGACCATCAAGCTTTTTATACCAGGCTCGTAATGAATATTTTAGACCACAGATGCATCTCTACAATCGACAGACATATTGTCGATTATCGGGGTCTTCATGGCCTTCAGGTTGCTTCATGAAAAATTCCTCCCCTAGATCTCCATGGAGAAAGGTTGCTTTCACGTCAATCTGGTGAATTTTTGGATTGTTCTGTTTGGCGTATGCAAGGAGTAGCCTTATGCTTGTCATCTTGACCATGGGCGAATATGTGTCGAAATAATCAACACCATATCTTTGCATGTAGTCCTTCACGACAAGCCTTGCTTTGTAGCGGCCAATGGTGCCATCTGACTTATCTCCTTTGACATTGCCTGCTTCCAAAATTCTCCTTCTGGACTCTGGATAGCTTCTTCATATGTTGCTAGCTCTTCTGTGAGGCTGCAGCACTCAAATTGCATGTCTTCGTTCCATTGAAGATTGTCAGAGTAGCGTCTGGAGGTCTTCGTTGTCTCGTTGACCTTCGAGGTTCGTTTCGTCGTTGCTCAAACGTTTGTTGTTCGTGGAGTTGATCCTCTCCTTCCTGTTGCTTTGGAGTCTACGGCTCTGCATTCTGATTGATGCTTGTCCTCGATCTCCCTCTTGAATGGGCAGCAATGTGAAGATCTCATGGCCTCTTTCATCTTTCAGTCCAGGGAATGTGGACTCATCGAACTTCACATCTCTGTTCGAAACAACCTTCTTCGTGGTTGGATCGTAGAGCTTGTATACATGTGTTCCATTTGAGTAGCCGACCATGATT